>CM069133.1:109545529-109763029 GCA_035221665.1 Okamejei kenojei | reverse complement strand
TACCAAGCATTTTCATTGATCTTCTACAGACAATATTGATATGTTCTTTCCAAGTTAAATTTTGATCAATGGTTACTCCTAAAAATTTTGTATATGTTACTTCAGGAATTTCATGTCCATTGATAAAAAAATTGGATTTGGCTTTGGGAAAAAAATTGTTTTTATTGCAGAAGATCATATAATTGCATTTTTTTGATATTGAGAGAGAGACATGAGACATTTCTTCATTAACTAATTCAACCAAAGATTTTAGATCACTATGTGAAGCTATAAGATTGGCATCGGCAAACAGGATAGGAAGAAGTTCTCTACAGGTATAGGATAAGTCATTTATATAGATCAAGAATAGTAAAGGACCAAGAAGAGGTTTTGCACCAAAGATAGACACAAAGTGCTGGAGTAATTCAGCGGGTCAGGCTGCATTTCCGGAAAAAAGGATAGGTGATCTTTTGGGTTGGGACCATTCTTCAGGCTTTTGTTGCATTGGCCTTCATTAGTCAGGGTACTGAGTATAGAAGTTGGGGCACTATGTTACAGTTGTATAAAATGTGGGTAAGATCACACTTGGAGAACTGTGTTCAGTTTTGGTCACCGTGGTACAGGAAGGATGTCATTACGCGGAGAAGATTTAGAAGCACGTTGCCAAGACTTGAGGGCTTAAGCTAAAGGGAGAGGTTGGGCAAGCTATGACTTTATTCCTTGGAGTACAGGAGGCTGAGAGATGATCTTATAAAGGGGTATAAAATCATGAGGGGAATAGATAGGATGAATACACATTCTTTTACTCAGGGTAGGGGAATCAAAAACAAGAGGTTTAAGATGAGAGGGGCAAAATTTATTACAAACCCGAGGTGCAACTTTTTCACTCAGAGGGTGGTGGGTATATGGAACGAGTTGCCAGGAGGTAGTTAAGGCAGATACATTAACAATATTTAAAATACACTTAGTCAGGTACATGGATAGGAAAGGTTTAGAGGGATATGGGGCACACACGCAAATGGAACCAGCTTACTAGGCATGGATGAGTGGGTCCAAGGGCCTACTACCGTGCTGTATGATGATGCCTGTCCTGCTGAGTGTTTTTCAGTATTTTCTGTTTTTATTGCAGATTTTCCGCGAATACCAGATGTTTTTAATTTTCAAGTACCTCCTTCCAATGAGGAATATACTTATGAATTCATGTCTAAATGAGCATTCTGATCCAATTCACATCTTAACTAATTCAGCATTCCATATCATTTTGTCTTTTGGCCTTGATATATTTTTGTGAATTTTGTATTTTTGTTAAGGGATGTTATTAGATTTGGATATATGTCCACTTCCATTCAACATTCAACACTCCTAAGTTAGAAATCATGTAGCCTGGTTTATAATCTCATTGTTCAAAACTATGCTTCAGTCCAACCACTCCTTAATAAACTAATACTAGCAATATGATCACTCATAAGCATTACCAAATTATATACTCCTCTATGCGGTGAGAGCATATCCACAGGAAACAAGTTGCAACGCACCCAAAGTCAATTCACTTTAAACCAGTGCACCCATTAGCTGTGCCGTTCCCAAGAGCTCTTCGTGAAGTAAAACCCAAACACTGGGATGCGAGCCTAAAAATCACTTAAGGCAACACAATTTACTGCCATGTCAATATACTTCTTGTGTGATCCTCAAATTGCCAGTGATGGATGTCCTATCATTTCCACTAACACAAAATACACTCTCCAGACAAAAAAATAGAACTTTGAAAGAGATATGTAACTGCATTGCTGAGTATTTTCCCACTAACCAAGTAGACATAATAGAAAACTTCCACCAAAATCCCACTGCATGAAGATTTCACAGGCTTCCCATTGTCCTTCATGAAAAATCCCAAAAAACTTTGTTACGGCTGGATTCTGAAGCATTACAAAAATGAAGCATTCTAATGGTCTAAATTATGTAGTCCAAAATTTGTTTTAATTGATAATTTATCAATTTTCACCCAAACTTTCTCGTGAAAATATGTAGTTTCCCTGCCAAAACTATTGTTCAAGACAAGCTTCAAACAGAGAATATTCAATCTGATTTTTTTTTTAAGTAAAACATTATATCTAACTAAAAAATAACCTGCAGGTTCATTAATAAACTCAATAATTATGTTTGTACTATATTCACTTTTATTTTCTGGTGCAGTTAGCAGATTAGTGTAACAAAAGAAAACAGAAATAATAACCCTAACGAGATTGCTGATTACTAAAAAGAGTGCTAACACAATAAAGAACTTCTTAGCCAAAGAAAATGTAAATTGTTACATTTTCCTTGTAAAAGGTGCTGCATGATATTTCCTCATAACTAATCTGAAGGCAGGAAAATGTTATGTCACAAGTGACTAAACTGGCTCCCAGCTCAATCCCGCCACCCCCCCCCCTGTAATTTTCTCCCCAAATTCCCATTACCTCCCCAGATTCTACTACTCACCCACACACTCGGAGTAATTTACAGTGGTCAGTTAGCTTACCTAACTGCATGTCTTTAATATTGAAGAAAACCAGGGAGCACTGGAGGTCAGGATTGAACGCAGGCCGCTGGAGCTGAGACAACTACTATACTAGCTGCACCATTGTGCTGCCGAACAATTAATGCATCCCTCTTCTAGGGGTCATAATTTAACAGGCACTGGTAAATGAAATGGTGTAGTTACAACAGAGGATGAATATAAATACTGTAATAGGTTTCCTTTTCCAATCCAAAAACAAGTGTGTAATGGAATATCATTAATGGATAAGTGTAGCTGTTATAGATCAATCTCGCAGTTCTGTTTAAATAACCCTCCTGCAGTGACTCATGAAGGTGGCACACAGCCACCGTCTCAATGAAGACTGGAAGTGGGTAATGAATGAATACATGTAAGGCTAGCCTGGGGAGGGAGGGGCAGAAATAACCCTTACTTTATTCTTATTGTACTGTTTTTTACCAAATTGGTGCAACTGTGGGGATGGATTGATAATTTCAGAAGCACTGAAGCATTATTCATACGTGGACCTGTAGTCAGATATGGGCCAGAAGGGGCAAGGCAGTAGATTTGCTTCTCTTAAGGACCATCGACCTTCTTCACCTTATCAGTGTGACTGCTGTCAAAGCCACTACCTGAATATTTCTTAAATCTTTCTAACATTTATAACAGGAACATTTATAAACTTAAAATTCATGCAAGTAATTAAAAGCTTAAACAATTCAACTAAAACAATGAAATAGAATTATAAACATGAAACCAAGGTTAAGAAAAACATCTTGCACATTGTTTCCCAATCCGAGAATCCCCATTGAAATTAATTCGATCTTTGATGGCAGGCCAAACCTAATGTACTGTAGAATCGGAGATTGTCAGGAAATCTTAGCAAGACCTTCTAAAGACCTGTCCCCGGTGTCCAGTGACAGAGCACAGCAACATAAATGGTGCCATCAGCACCGACTCAGTGGGCCGAAGGGCCTGTTTCTATGCTGTATCACATTTCTTTAGAAACAGACTGCCACAACCTAGAAAAATGGCCCTAAACTATTAATAAACTAGAAGACAGAGGGGAGTCTAACCCAGTAAATGAGCTCTTTATCACTGGTATATATGAGGTCATTCCTTCTTCTTGTAAAGTCAGTGAAATGTAGGTTTAGAATTTTAGTTCAAACTCACCCAGAACTATACCAATTGGAAAAGCAGAAATGCATTACCCTCCATTTAACTTCACAAATATCATCATGTTTGGGAACTGAAAGGCACAGCAAAATTATCCTTTACTTTTTGGGACCTGGCGTCAAGCCCATTCCACGCCGATGAGATAAAAATGTTCCCAGCTGAAGAGCGACAAGAGTTATGTGTAAAAAATACTAATGTAAATAAGTCACTAATACAAACTCCTTCTCAATTTGACATCCTCAATTCTCTCTGAGAGAATAACGGCAAGAAAAACAGAAAAATATCCAACAGACAGAATAAAAAAGCAAATAGGCTAGGTATGAGATTACACAAAAATGCAGTACAAGTGCAGCAAGGCATGCACGAGTAGAAACAAGGAACTGCAGATGCAGGTCTACAAACAAAGACACAAAGTGCTGGAGTAACTCAGCAGGTAAGTCTGCAAAACATGGATAGGTGACGTTTTGGGTCAGCACCCTTCTTGAGACTAGTGTTTCATGCTTGCGTGTTCTTGTATTCCATTATTTGTTCTGAAGAAGGGTGGTCAACCTGAAACATTACCTGTTTCTCTTTGCACATTTCCTGTCTGGCCTGCTGATTTTTCCCCCACATTTTCTGTTTTTAGTTCAGATAATGTGGACAGCATGCAAATCCTCAGAAAGTTATGATCAACAAGGAGGGAGTAGGGGAAAGATGGCATCAACAAAATATTCCTCCTAACAAGACCGCAAGGCAGTATTCCCGACTCAGGAAGCGGGAATATTTTAAGTACCATTTTGTTGGCTGTGTCATGACAAGTGACATCATACATTAAGCTGATCACTAGGTTAACTTTCTATATAATCTCCACCACGTGCCCCCAAAACGACAGCAGCCACAACAATGTTGCCTCAAAAAGATCATTTTTCACCGTTTTCATGACGCAAACCCAACACATTTACCTCACAGGTGACCTCAAAACCCTGACCAAGAGGAGCCACAGAATGTCCACAGTGCCTGGACTGTCCTTAGAAGTAAAAGACTTCTGGCCTTTCCACCAACAAATAGCAAGACTGTTCTGATGAGAATTGCCAGCAGACACACAGGCTAAATTTATGAGAGCACAAGATGTTCTTGGATCAAAAGCTCCACAACTGCCCAAGGAAAAATAAACAGCTTCATCCTCACCTAAAAGCTGAGGTTCAAAAGAAAACCTGTGACCAATAAACATGGTGGGTGGAAAGAGCGAAGGCGGCTAGCAATTCATCACACACAAATTATTCAACATTATCATCTACTGTCCAAACCCCAAGGCTCAGCCTATTAAGGGCCAAGGCCAAGAAAGACTCTACAACCGTGGCTCTGTGCTCAATCCCACGTCAAAATGCATGGTCCTCACTTAAAAGGCCTTATGCCAACTGAAAAATGTAAGCACAACTCACAACCTCATCTCCCCCACCGCAGAGGGAAGGGAAAATGCCAGGTGACTTTAGAAACCCATAAGCATGACCATTTTCACGAAAGGAGATAATTAATTGGGAAAGTCAGCACCTTCACTGCCTATTCCCATTAGCTGTTCCCGGAATCACAGTATGGATGCTGTCCGCCTAAAGGAAAAATTGACATAATCTTTTTAAATGTCAACTCCAAGATAAGTGCATTAGAGGTATTGTGGAACAATCTTTTCAAATTTGGCATCTGCAGTAAACTGCCCCTCCTTTACATCTGCTGTGTGATAGCACACAACTCATGATCTTAAACAATAGGTCCACAAGGGACTCAATCTTGGTGCACATGATGTCAATGAAAGCTGGAATATCATCTTAACAGTCTTTTCTGCTGCAATGCTGCACCTCACCTCCATCAGGCTTCCTGCTGATGAAAAAACAACGTGCAGGATAACTGAGAAAATGTTCAACCAATATGACCACCTCTCCAAAGCCATCCTTAATCAGCTTAAGTTCTCATCAACATATACATGAAGCATTCAACACAACAATGTTACCCTTGACATTTGTAAAACAAAAGGTCCTCTACCAACCTGCATCCAGCTTATAACATTGCCCTCAATGATAAAGGTGCAGGACAAGACCCTGGTAAACATGACCGCATTCCGTAATTCTGGACTCCTCAATGAAGGCATCATTGCTGGTGAAATTCACCATTGCATTCAGTACACCAACTCAGCTTTTGGCCATCAAAGGAAAATACGTCAAATCTAACACAAAGCTCATGGTCTACCATGCTGCTGTGATCCCTGCCTTCCTGGATCTCTCAGAGAATGAACTACCCACAGACTTCAGGAGGTGGTGTGCATGCCCCAGTCAGTATCAATGGTGCAGAAGTAGAGATGGTCAAGAGTTTTAAGTTCTGCAGTATAAATATAATTAGCAATTTGTCCTGGATCAACCACACTAAAGCTATGCACAATAAAGTATACCAATGTCTTGATGTCCTCATGAAACAGATGGTCAAGATGTCTCCAATCAGTTACCAACTCCAACAGATGCACGACAGAAGGCATTGGGATGCATCACGGCTGGTGAGTTTGGCAACAGCTCCGCAGAAGACCGGAAGTAATTGTAACGTTTTCGATAGAGCCCATGTCATGACACAAACCGCCCGCCACGTCAACTACACTTCACACTGCCTCAGGAAAGCAGCCAACATAATCAAGGACCACATTCACCTAGTCATTCATTCTTTTAGAAACATAGAAACATAGAAAATAGGTGCAGGAGTAGGCCATTCGGCCCTTCGAGCCTACACCGCCATTCAATATAATCATGGCTGATCATCCAACTCAGTATCCTGTACCCGCCTTCTCTCCATACCCACGATCCCTTTAGCCACAAGGGCCACATCTAACTCCCTCTTAAATATAGCCAATGAACTGGCCTCAACTACCTTATGTGGCAGAGAATTCCACAGATTCACCACTCTCTGTGTGAAAAATGTTTTTCTCATCTGGTCCTAAAAGACTTCCCCCTTATCCTTAAACTGTGACCCCTTGTTCTGGACTTCCACAACATCGGGAACAATCTTCCTGCATCTAGCCTTTCCAACCCCTTAAGATTTTTGTAAGTTTCTATAAGATCCCCCCCTCAATCTTCTAAATTCTAGTGAGTGCAAGTCGAGTCTATCCAGTCTTTCTTCATATGAAAGTCCTGACATCCCAGGAATCAGTCTGGTGAACCTTCTCTGTACTCGAAGACCAAGGTAAGAGACCAAAACTGTATGCAATACTCTAGGTGTGGTCTCACCAAGACCCCGTACAACTGCAGTAGAACCTCCCTGCTCTTATACTCAAATCCTTTTGCTATGAATGCTAACATACCATTCGCTTTCTTCACAGCCTGCTGCACCTGCATGCCCACTTTCAATGACTGGTGTACCATGACACCCAGGTCTCGTTGCATCTCCCCTTTTCCTAATCGGCCACCATTCAGATAATAGTCTACTTTCCTGTTTTTGCCAACAAAATTGATAACCTCACATTTATCCACATTATACTGCATCTGCCATGCTTTTGCCCACTCACCCAACCTATGCTAGTCACGTTGCAGCCTCCTAGCATCCTCCTCACAGCTACACTGCCCCCCAGCTTTGTGTCATCTGCAAACTTGGAGCTGTTGCATTCAATTCCCTCATCCAGATCATTAATATATATTGTAAATAGCTGGGGTCCCAGCACTGAGCCTTGCGGTACCCCACTAGTCACTGCCTGCCATCCTGAAAAGGACCCGTTTCCCCTCTTCCGTCCGGCAAAAGATACAACACCTTGGAAGCACATGCCACCAGATTCAAGAACAGCTTCGACCCGCTGTTATCAGGCTGCTGTATGGTCCTCTAAGAGCATAGCCCCAATCTCCCAACCTACTTCATGGTGGTCATGCACTTTTTAAAGTCTGCACTTTCTCCGTAACTGTAACACTGTAACCGTATATTATGGGTTCTAGTACATTTGTTTACACTGCCCCTTGTAATTGTGTATGACTTGATTGTACTCATGTTTAGAATGTTTTGATTCAATTCAACATGTAAACAAAATTTTTCACTGTCTCAGAAAACAACTATAATAAACATATTGCACCTTAAAGCACCAGAAGTTCACATCATTGCTGTTTATGGAAAATCTTCCATAAACAGGATAAGTGAATCAGTATCTTTCATAGGTAGATAAAAAATGCTGGAGAAACTCAACGGGTGAGGCAGCATCTATGGAGCGAAGGAATAGGTGACGTTTCAGGTCGAGACCAGACCCGAAATGTCACCTATTCCTTCGCTCCATAGATGCTGCCTCACCCGTTGAGTTTCTCCAGCATTTTTTAACCAACATCGATTTTTCCAGCATCTGCAGTTCCTTCTTAAACAGTATCTCTCATATGTCACTCTCATATCTAACATCAAACAGACATTATATACCAAACTCCATCACAGTCAGACAATGAAGGAAACGATTCAAGGATGCGTATCTATACCAAACCCCTGGGCCATGACCATTCAGAATGGAGATGGAGAATTGGGGATGC
Organism: Okamejei kenojei; assembly: GCA_035221665.1. Classification (NCBI taxonomy): domain Eukaryota; kingdom Metazoa; phylum Chordata; class Chondrichthyes; order Rajiformes; family Rajidae; genus Okamejei; species Okamejei kenojei. The sequence goes on along the minus strand of CM069133.1, from coordinate 109,754,848 downwards.
AATGAGAACCATTTACTGGGAGCACACCACCTGTTAAGCTACCCACCTAACAACACTATAGTAACAATCTCGACCTGAACGCTTGTCTACAAACCTCTCAACCTTTGTATCTCTCCTTTCACCTTCAAGATATACCTCAAACCCTACCTCTTTTATCAAGTTCCCCTTAGCCATATGGAAGCCTTTTTTTTTGCTCGTTTGCCTAACTGTGGAGCAATTACGATAGAACTTTATTTGAGTGACCCCCCCCCCCGTAATGTCAAAGGGGCTTAAAAACCTCACACGTAATTTCGGTGACCCACATGGAAAGAGTTTGCATTCGAGTAAAAATGTGCTGGGCAATGTTTATCATTCTAAAAACACTGCATGTGAATGTCACTGACCTGCGAGCCGGTCCGCTGCACCCGGAACTGCTCGGGCTTCCCGCCGGGCTCTGACTGACAACTGACGCCTGCCTGCTGGCTCCAATCGCGCAGCGCTGCGCAAACCCGGGCCGCCCCTGTCCTCCAGCAAAGAGCTGGCTCGACGTTCCATTGAAAATCTCAGCATTGTCATGAAAATCATACCAGTGCCATCAGTTGTGAATCGCAAACGACAAACCCGAATGTGAAAACCTGGATCAAACTGTACATGCATACACATCATGCAGCTGTTGGTTGAGTCTGCGAAAGCGGGGGGTACACACAAAATGCTGGAGAAACTCAGCGGGTGCAGCAGCATCTATGGAGCGAAGGAGACGGGGAACGTTTCGGGCCGAAACCCTTCTTCGGACACATTTTGTGTACCCTCGATTTTCCAGCATCTGCAGTTCCTTCTTTAACACGAGTTTATGAAAGTGCAGTTTTCAGAAAGTTTTGCGGGAGCGTGTGATCCAATGGACCTGAAGATCGTACTATGGACCTGAAGATCCAATGGACCTGAAGATGTCGCTGAGCACGACCGCCACCTTCGCCAGGTGCTGCAGCGGGCCCGGGAGGTCAACCTGAAGCTCAACCCGAAAAAGTGCCGATTCCGGGTCCCTGAGGTCACCTACGTGGGTCATGTTTTCACGGCATCGGGGCTGAAGCCCGACCCGCAGAAGACGGCCGCTATATCCGAGATGCCTGCGCCTGTTGACGTGCCTGGCCTGCAGCGTTTCTTGGGCATGGTCAACTACCTGGGAAAGTTCATCCCTGACCTGAGTGAACTGAGTGCCCCTCTGCGGGATCTGGTGAAAAAGGACACTGCCTGGGCTTGGTTCCCGCAACACCAGCGCGCGTTTGACACCCTCAAGTCCAAGCTGGTCAGCATGCCAACGCTGAAGTACTTCGACCTCCAGCGCCCCATTGTTCTCACGTGTGATGCCTCCAAGTTTGGCCTCGGGGCCGCCTGCCTGCAGATCCATGACGGGGTGCAACTGCCTGTGTCTTACGCGTCCCGCACAATGACGTCCGCTGAACAACACTATGCCCAGATTGAAAAGGAGCTGCTGGCAGTTGTCTTCGCCTGCTCCAAATTCAAGGACTATATCCTGGGCAACTGTTTCACTGTCGAGACGGACCACCAGCCGCTGGTCACCATCCTCAACAAGCCAATACACATGGCCTCCTCCCGGCTCCAGCGCATGATGCTCCAGCTGCAACGCTTCACTTTTACGGTGGTTTACCGCAAGGGCAGGGACATGGTTCTTGCGGACACGCTGTCGCGAGCGCCTCTTTCATCCACGACCCAGCATCCGTATGAGGCGTCCGATCTGATGGTCTGGGGCGTGAACTTCGTGCCCTCCGGTCAGTTGAAGTCCCTAGCCGAGCACACGGCAGCAGACGCTTCGCTACAGCAGCTGGCCGCGATCATCAAGCAAGGTTGGCCAGACCGTCGTTCTTCCCTGCCGGACGCAGCGGTGCCTTACTTCTTGGTTCGTGACGAGTTGGTGCTGCGTGGTGGTGTGATTGTGAAGGGGCACAAGGTGGTGGTGCCCGAAGCACTACGAGAACAATACTTTGAGACGGCTCATCGTGGAACCAGGGGGGGGTACTGGGACTAATGAAATAAAACGCGAAACACCAGAGACGCAGGAACTACCACTTCTGACACCATGAAGATCGTACTACGATGTCTTTAAGTCTTCAGTACTTTTATTAAACACACAGCATACATAGCCCTGGCTGTACGTGGTCTGTCACGAGCACCAGAGAGGGAGCTAGGGGCGTGCGGGTTACAATTATACTGACTGCTGGGGGAGTGGTTAGCATGGACATCATACTAGCAATTAAAGGTGTACACACAAGCATCTACAGGACCCAGTGGTAAATGTATCAATAACGCATTATCGCTCTCCGAAGCATGTATTGTCAGTCCCATTTTCACCCTCAAGTATTGGTGTGACCCATCTGAAATGTTGGGACAATTGGATTGCCCATACATTTTATTTCCTCCAGTGCAGGTGGACACATTTCCAGATTTATGAAAATCACTTTCAAACTTGAAAATGAGGCATTCAAGATTGCTACATTTCAGATACACCTAAAATATCAAAATATATATATTTTAAACTGCAGATGTGGAAATCTGATATTAAAACAGTAAATGGATCCAAAACTGGTTTGAAGGTAGGAGACAGAAGGTTGTGGAAGAGGATATTTTATTTTCAGACAGGAGGCCTGAAACAAACAGAGCTGCAGGTGCTGGTTCCACTGCTGGTTATTTATATCAACGATTTGGATGAGAATATTTGTAACTAAATTTGCAGATTGACTTGAATAGTGGACAGTGAAGAAGGTTATCTAAAACTACTGAGGTATTTTGGCCAACTGAGCAAATAGCTGAGAAATGGCAGATGGAGCTTAATTCAAATAAATATGTGATCGGAGTAGAATTAGGCCATTTGGCCCATCAAGTCTATGCCATTCAATCACGGCTGATCTATCTCTCCTTCCTAACCCCATTCTCCTGCCTTTTCCCCATAACCTCTGACACCCTTACTAATGAAGTATTGCATTTTAAACCAGGACTGGAAGTGCACAGTAAATGGTAGGACCTGAAATAGTGGCAGATCAGGAAGATCTAGAGGTGCAGGTACGTAGTTCCATGAATGTGATGAACAGGTAGACAGGGTAATAAAGGCATTAGGCACTTGCCTTCACCCGTCAGGGTATTGAATACAGGAGTTGGGAAGTCATGTTACAGCTGCTTTTTAACCTTCTGCCTAACTCACTTTAAAAGACCTCCTCCCTCCTTCTTCCTATGTCATTAGTACCATCATGTACTATAACCTTTGTCGGGTCTCCCTTCATCTTGAGAACATTCTGTACCCAATCTGAGATATCCCTGTTCCTGGTGCAAGGGAGGCAACACACCATTCTGGTCTTCATCTCAACCACATAAATGCCTTTCTGGTCCCCTTACTACTGAATCTCCCAACTCGACTGGTGGCCTAGTTTTTTCCATCCCATTCTGTGCATCAGAACTTACCCGAGTGCCACAAATTCTGTTGCTGCTTCTTTTCTACGAGAGGCCATTCCCCCTAACAGTATCTAAAATGCTATAACAATTTGACAAGGGAATTACCACAGGAGACTCCCGCACTCACTGCCCTTCCTGGTGGTCATCCATATCCATTTTCTCTGCACCAGGAGTGTGACCAACTCACTAACCGTACTATACTCAGTATGATATTTTGCATGTCCAGATACCCCATAACTGTTCCAACTGGTTCTCCTTTATCTATTCCACTTGTGCAATCTGTGAAAGGATGCAATTGTGTTAAGCATGATTTCCCTTTCATAAACCCATACTGACTTATCCAATCCGGTTAATGATATCCAGATGTTCCATTATTACATCTTTTATGATAGATTCTAGCAATTTTCCCCACTGTTGATTTTAAGCTCAATGATCTTTAATTCCCATTTTTCTCTCTCCTTTTTGAAATAGCAAGAACATATTTGTCACCCTCCAATCTGTAGGAACTGCTCCAGAAAATTATGTTGATAATCTTGTAGCATCCACAATTTCCTGAGACACTTCCTTTTATTCTCTCGGACATAGATTACCAGTCCCTGGAGATTTGTCTGTCCTTTGCCTCATTAATTTCCCTAACAGTTTTTATTTACGATAGCTGATTTCCTTTGGTTCCTCTGTTTCACTAGAACTTAGGTTTCCGAACGTGTTTGGGAGATTACTTGAGCCCTCCTTTATGAAGATAGAAGCAAAATATGTGCTTAATTGTTCTGCCAGTTCTTTCTTCCTGGCTATAAATTCCCCTATTTCTCACAGTAGGGGACCTACATTTGTTTCAACTAACTTTTTTTTTGCACTTAGAATCTCTAAAGCCAGTTTTTATGTTCCCTGCATGCCCTCTTTTGTACTTCACCATCGCCCATTTTATAAATCTTGTTCACCTTTGCAGAATTATCGATTGCCCCCAAATCTCAGGCTTGCAGTTTTACATGGCAATTATATCATCTCACCGTTGGATCTAATACTACCTTTAATTTCCTTATTAAGTCGCATTTGAGGCCTCTTTCCCAACTTATTTTTGTGCCATACAGGAATGAATTTCTCTCTCCTCTACCACAATCAGTCTGAAGAGGATCCCGATTTGAAACATAACCTATTCCTTTTCTCCAGAGATGCTGCCTGACCTGCTGAGTTACTCCAGCTTTTTGCGTCTATCTTAGGAATGAATGATTGTTGTAATTCATGTGTACATTCTTTAAACCTTATCTACCCACTGTCAATCTATCTAATTAATCTAATTATGGCGTTTCCTCTTCCCTGTGGCGGGGATCCGATCTAAATACAAAATCTCTGCAAACGGCTATGACAACGAATGATAAAAACCTAATGTTGACGCATTCCATTCCAAGTGTGTGAGGATCTAGGATCAGCCTTTCACTGCGTTAAATTTTTGGACACACGTCCACTAGCCCTCTCCTACTATGTAAAATGATGAAACATTTACTTGGTAACTGATTTTGTTCTCATTGGACAAGTGGTAGTATTTAGTTACCAGTGGTGCATAATATAAAGGGAGGTATTAAATACAGCAGTTATTTCTGTATCCATGGTTGCAGCACTTTGGAGTATGTGTTCCATTTCTCAGTTACTCGGATTATGTACCTTTTTAACTTTTCTTTTCCTAATACTTTTACTGGCACATACATAAACATGTTGGCTTCAATACATTTTCCAAATTTTAAAAATATTTTATGGCATAATCTCTTCTTCTGTGAGCTCTGAGCTGAACCCGTTAAATAACATATCAGGATCCAAGTCAAACATAATGTCTTAGAGCTCCATCCTTTCATTTCACAGTGCTAGTTATAAAGTATTGCTTTAATGTATTTGAGTGTGGGAGTAGCTGTGGATGTGCTTGTGTGTGGGTTTATGTGTTTAGATATTTATAGATATGTGTGGCTGTTTGTGTGAGGTGGTAGGATAGAGGTGAGAGAAGGAAGGATTATGTTCGGTGAAGTGGTACTTTTTTACATTTTGAAGTGTCTGGGTCTTTTTTATATTTTGAAGTGTCTGGGTTCTCTATCATGTGAACAAAAAAGACCTGGGAGTTCCAACAAGCATAGTTACTTATTCAAATGACTCCACCACACTGCCACTGGGAACTCCTACGAACAAATTTGCCAAAGGGTCAAGTCCAATCTGAAGAAGGGTCGCCTATTCCTTTAAAGAAGGAATAGGTGACCATCTGAAAAAGGGTCTTGACCTGACACGTCACATATTCCTTTTCTCCAGAGATGCTGCCTGACTCGCTGAGTTACTCCAGCTTTTTGTGTCTTATCTTTGGTGTTAAGCAGCATCTGCATTTCCTCCCTATACAGTTAACATTCCAGATTTACAACCGTACATCAGAACTGGAAAAGACTAGAAACTAGGGAGTTTTCAGTAGCAGACAAGATGGGGGAGGGGCGGTTAAAAAAGGCGAGTATCTCAGATAGGTTGAGAGCAGTAGGTTAATCAGAACAGTTGGAAACACATTATATTCGCTATCTATTCCCCTTCACCGTTGTACTTAAGATGCATTGGTAAATTGTGAAGCACTGTTGCAATTTCTACCTTTATTTACACAATATCCACAATGAACTGCAACATTATAAATATTTTTCCTTCTGCCTCCACCAAGTGTTCTATACTTTGGTTCCAAACCATCTCTATCTCTCTCTCTATCTCTCTATCTCTCTATCTCTCTATCTCTCTATCTCTCTATCTCTCTATCTCTCTATCTCTCTATCTCTCTATCTCTCTATCTCTCTATCTATCTTTAAAACTCTGTGTGTGTGTGTCTGCCGACCGTGTGTGTGGGTGTATGTCAGATTTGCTCTTTGATTTCATGGTTCGCCGAAACCACACGTTCAGACCCCGAGATATTTTCCATGTTGCTACACATTACACTTTTACATTCGCCCATTCACTCCTCATTACATTTAGACATTTTTACGTACACTTTTTTAAATAAAATCCTTCACCCCCCCCCCACACACACGCACTCTCATTTTGTGGCCTCCTGCTGGCCAGACACCATAACAGTAGCTGCTGCAGCCCGCTCTCCTCCAAAAACGCCGCCATTTTTATTCCCCGCGGCCGATTTTCCCTGCCGATTCGGCTCCCGATTTCACTTCCTCCACTCCCCCCCCGGCCTGGCTTGACTCTATCACGCTTGCTCAAGACAAAGATCGCCTCTTCCACCGCTGCTTTTCGCCGTGCTCCGAAATACAGCGGGGGAACAGCCGATCTTTGCCTTGAGCCTGAGGGAACCAGGGTCACCACATCAAACCATGTGGCCATAAATCTTGCAACTATTTACGGGGCCTATTTGTATGACAATTACTCTACATATTTTGCCTATATTGCACAAGTATTGGCCCTGCAAACACATAGAAACTGTTTCAAAATAATCTTTGCAATTAGTTGGATTTAGGCATTGAATAATAACAACAGGCACATCATAATACACAGCTTTGCTTCAATCAAAGTTCAAAAATTTATCCCATGTGACAGTAGTTACAATTTCAGGGAAATTAATTTAACTTGTGATTAGTATTCATAATAATGTGATGAGATCTCTCAAATTAGCATGAGAGACAATATTGACCAAGGTAACACAGAATGCACCAGCAATCACAGACCAAGTACCATCTGACTTCCTATATTGATGCAACAAATTATCATTTTACCTATAATAGATGTGCCTAATGGTTGAAGAGTATGCAAAACAATACAAGTCTTCTAAAAAATATACAGTGGAAAACAGTAGGAATGCTCTCGTTTCCAAACAAAATGTGGTTGGTAACGACAGCCAGAGCAGCTCACAATTCCCATGAAATTTCACACGTAAACTGTAATAAAAAGCTATATCGGACTATAAGTTGTTGGAACATGACACCCATTTCCTTTCTCCAGTGGGAGTACTGAATAGACTGTTACTGCAAGCAGAGGCAATTTCATCCTTTTTTCCCCTTCTGGTTGCCATTTCAACATGTTGTATTCTGATGTATAATTGGTCAGGTCTGTTGTGTGAAGAAGGCATTAAAGACAAAACAAATGTTCCTAATGTCATTTCACTATGCCTACATACTGACAAATGTGATCTATAATAAAACAGAAAATAGAGATGACGTTTCAAGGTGATGCCTTTTATCAAAATCCTGATCCCAGTACTAAGTCAGGCTATCTTTGTGCATAAAGCATAGTCAGTTCTCGGGGGGAGTTACAGCGAACTGGTTCGATAGTCGCATATTATGAGAAGTATGCTCTCGCCATTGAACTCAACAAATTGTAATAATTCTTCCTCAGGAATACGTTCACAGATCCACACAATTCTCTCTATTTCCTTTTCCTATATTTGGAAGATGAAAAGTGTCAGTAAATAAGAGCGATATGGTTGACTTGAATGCCATCAGAAATTTAATGACATTGGGAAATATCAAACCACTTTTCAGGCAATGAGGCAAAGTACAATGAGGCAACTGCCTGCCGTTCTGAAAAGGACCCGTTCACTCCTACTCTTTGCTTCCGGTCTGCCAACCAATTTTCTATCCATGTCAACACCCTACCCCCAATACCATGTGCTCTAATTTTAGTCACCAGTCTCCCATGCGGGACCTTATCAAAGATTTTCTGAAAGTCAAGATACACGACATCCACTGGCTCCACTTCATCCATTTTACTTGTCACATCCGCAAAAAATTCCAGAAGATTAGTCGAGCATGATTTCCCTTTCATAAATCCATGTTGACTTGGACTAATCCTTTTACTGCTATCCAAATGCCCCATTATTACCTCTTTAATAATTGACTCCAGCATCTTTCCCACCACCAAAGTCAGGCTAATGTCTGTAATTCCCCCTTTTCTCTATCGCTCCTTTCTTGAAAAGTGGGATAACATTAGCTATCCTCCAATCCACAGGAACTGATCATGAATCTATTGAATATTGGAAAATGATCACCAATGCGTCCACTATTTCTAGAGCCACCTGCATGCTTACTTTCATAGACCGATGTACAAGGACCCCCAGATCCCGTTGTACTTCCCCTTTTCCCAACTTGACGTCATTTAGATAGTAATCTGCCTTCCTGTTTTTGCTACCAAAGTGGATAACCTCACACTTATCCGCATTAAACTTCATCTGCCATTCCAAACTTCATCTGCTAAGCATGCAGGTACAGCAGGCAGTGAAGAAAGCAAATGGAATGTTGGTCTTTATAGCAAGAGGAATCGAATATAGGAGCAGAGGTCCTTCTTTAGTTGTACAGAACCCTAGTGTGACCACAACTGGAGTATTGTGTGCAGTTTTGGTCCCCTAATTTGAGGAAGGACATTCTTGCTATTGAGGGAGTGCAGCGTAGGTTTACAAGGTTAATTCCCAGGATGGCGGGACTGTCATGCTGAGAGAATGGAGCAGCTGGGCTGCCTTGTACACTCTGGAGTTTAGAACGATGAGAGGGGATCTCATTGAAAGATATAAGATTGTTAAGGGCTTAGACACGCTAGAGGCAGGAAACATGTTCCCGATGATGGGGGAGTCCAGAACCAGGGGCCACAGTTTAAGAATAAGGAGTAAGCCATTTAGAACGGCGAGGAGGAAACGCTTTTTCTCTGAGAGAGTGGTAAGTCTGTGGAATTCACTGCCTCAGAGGGCAGCGGAGGCAGGTTCTCTGGATGCTTTCAAGAGAGAGCTAGATAGGGCTCTTAAAAATAGGAGTCAGGGGATATGGGGAGAATGCAGGAACAGGGTACTGATTGGGGATGATCAGCCATGATCACATTGAATGGTGATGCTGGCTCGAAGGGCCAAATGGCCTACTCCTGCACCTATTGTCTATTGTCATCTGCCCCCTCCCCCAACCTGTCCAAGTCACCCTGCATTCTCATAGCATCCTCCTCTCAGCTTTGTGTCATTTGTAAATTTGCTAATGTTACTTTGAATCCATCCAAATCATTGATGTATATTGTAAATAGCTGCGGTCCCAACACCGAGCCTTGCGGTACCCCACTAGTCACTGTCTGCCATTCTGAAAGGGACCCGTTAATCCCTACTCTTTGTTTCCTGTCGGCCAACCACTTCTCTATCCATGTCAGCACTCTACCCCCAATACCATGTGCCCTAATTTTGCCCACTAATCTCCTATGTTGGACCTTATCAAATGCTTTCTGAATGTCCAGATGCACGACATCCACTGGCTCTCCATTGTCCATTTTCCTAGTTACATCTTCAAAAATTCCAGATTAGTCAAGCATGATTTCCCCTTCGTAAATCCATGCTGACTCGGACTGATCCTGTTACCGCTATCCAAATGTTCGGCTATCTCATCTTTTATAATTGACTCCAGCATCTCCCCCACCACCGATGTCAGGCTAAGTGGTCTATAATTCCCTGTTTTCTCTCTCCTGCCTTTCTTAAAAAGTGGGATAACATTAGCTACCCTCCAATCCACAGGAACTGATCCTGAGTCTATAGAACATTGGAAAATTATCACCAATGCATCCATGATTTCTGGAGCCACTCCTTACGTACCCTGGGATACAGACCATCAGGCCCTGGGGATTTATCAGCCTTCAGTCCCATCAGTCCACCCAACACAATTTCCTGCCTAATGTGGATTTCCTTCAGTTCCTCCATCACCCCAGATCCTCTGGCCACTACTATATCAGGAAGATTGTTTGTGTCTTCCTTAGTGAAGACAGATCCAAAGTTCAACTCATCTGCCATTTCCTTGTTCCCCATAATAAATTCACCTTTTTTGGACTTCAGGGTCCAACTTTGTTCTTAGCTATTTTTTTCCTCTTCACATACCTAAAGAAGCTTTTACTATCCTGCTTTATATTCTTGGCTAGCTTACCTTCCTACCTCATCTTTTCTCCCCGAATTGTCTTTTTAGTTATCTTCTGTTGTTATTTAAACATTACCCAATCCTATTGCTTCCCGCTCATCTTTGCTACGTTGTACTTTTTCGCTTTAATTTTTATACGGTCCCTGACGTCCCTTGTCAGCCATGGTCGTCCCTTTCTCCCCTTGGAATCTTTCTTCCTCCTCGGAATGAACTGATCCTGCACCTTCTGTATTATTCCTAGAAACACCTGCCATTTTTGTTCCACTGTCATCCCTGCTAGTGTATCTTTCCAGTCACTAAACACTAAATCCAGAATTGCCTTCTCCCTGGTAGGCTCCAAAATATATATTAATGCCTGGATGAGGGAATTCAATGCAGCATCTCCAAGTTTGCGGATGACACAAAGCTGGGGGGCAGTGTTAGCTGTGAGGAGGATGCTAGGAGGCTGCAAGATGGCTTGGATAGGTTGGGTGAGTGGGCAAATGCATGGCAGATGCAGTATAATGTGGATAAATGTGAGGTTATCCACTTTGGCGGCAAAAACAGGAGGGTAGGCTATTATCTGAATGGTGGCCGATTAGGAAAAGGGGCGATGCAACAAGACCTGGGTGTCATGGTACACCAGTCATTGAAAGTAGGCATGCAGGTGCAGCAGGCTGTGAAGAAAGCGAATGGTATGTTGGCATTCATAGCAAAAGGATTTGAGTACAAGAGCAGGGAGGTTCTACTGCAGTTGTACAGGGTCTTGGTGAGGCCACACCTGGAGTATTGCTTACAATTTTGGTCTCCTAATCTGAGGAAAGACTCGCTGGAATTTAGGAGATTGAGGGGGGATCTTATAGAGGCTTACATAATTCTTAAGGGGTTGGACAAGCTAGATGCAGGAAGATTGTTCCCGATGTTGGGGAACTCCAGAACAGGGGGTCACAGTTTAGGGGTAATGGGGAAGTCTTTTAGGACGGAGATGAGAAACACATTTTTCACACAGAGAGTGGTGAATTTGTGGAATTCTCTGCCACAGAAGGTAGTTGAGGCCAGTTCGTTGGCTATATTTAAGAGGGAGTTAGATGTGGCCCTTGTGACTAAAGGGATCAGGGGGTATGGAGAGAAGACAGGTACAGGATACTGAGTTGGATGATCAGCTATGATCATATTGAATGGCGGTGCAGGCTCGAAGGGCCGAATGGTCTACTCCTGCACATATTTTCTATGATTCTATGATTCTAAAAGAAGCTGTTCAAAGAACCCATCACGAAGGCACTCTACAAAATCCCTTTCTTTGGGTCCAGTACCAACCTGATTTTCTCAGTCTACTTGCATGTTGTTTTCTCCCATAACCACCACAGCATTACCTTTACCACATGCCAATTTTAACTCCCGATTCAAAATGCGCCCTATGTCCAGGCTACTGTTTGGGGGCCTGCAGATTAGTCCCATTAGGGTCTTTTTACCTAAACAATTCCCTAGTTCTATCCATACCGACTCCACATCTCCTGTTTCATTGTCACCCCTTGCAAGGGACTGAATTTCATTCCTCACCAACAGGGCAACCCCACCCCCTCTGCCCACATGTCTGTCTTTTCGATAGGAGGTATTCCCTTGAATATTCAGTTCCCAGCCCTGGCCTTCTTGCAGTCATGTCTCAGTAATTCCCACAACATTATACTTGCCAGTTTCTAACTGAGCCTCAAGCTCATCTACTTTATTCCTTATACTTCACGCATTCATATACAACACATTGACCTCCGTATTCACTTCCCCCCTCGCAATTGGCCCTGACCTTACTCTGTTGTCCATTCTCGAGCTTTCCTTCCCATTACTTTGCAAAAATTTCTAAACACCTGTTTTTGCTTTTTCATTCTGGGATAGTGTGTGTACATTGATGATAAAAAAAAAGAATTTAGTCCAATTTAAAATAAGGCTGTAATGTAACAAAATGTGGAAAAAGTGAAGTGGTCTGAATACTTTCTGAATGCATCGTATATACCCCTCTGAAAGCTGGCCATGCATATACCTGCCCCTGGGAACATACATTGTTTGTCAGGTTCTGTCCTATAAATACTTTGTAATAAAAAAGCATCACTAATCTTTCATGCAAAATGTGCTTAAAATGATTGATAATTGTAAGAATAAATTATTGCAGGCCAGTAGAATATGTTCTTTCTCTCACATCATTAGATAATTATACACGATCAGCTCCTACTTTTTAAAAAAAGATACGTGCACCTCAAAAATCTGTGATCATTAGTAGAGTGAATTGACTGAAGCAAATGACCACATCAGGCATGTAGCATCGAACAATTTGCACATGGTTACTGATACACCTAAGTTTGTATTACTGTGCAATTTATGAATACATTTTAAATATTTTCCATTTGCAATCAATGTAATAATCTGCCACAAAAAAAAAAAAAAAACAGGATCATTGCAGTTAGTGGTTCCTGATTGGGAGGTAAAACTGGGACAATTGCATAGACGATTAGGCTCCGTTACATGTCCTCTGAAGATGGGAGCAAGAACTGGAAATCAACCCCTTTTCAGGAAAATGGGTATCCTGGTAATCTCTGGCATTTTGCTGATCATTCTTTTACAACTGAAGACCACAACTAGGCACTCTTTTTGTCGCTTGCCAAACCCAACCTAAATAAATTCTCAGAGGACATAACAGTTGGGTTGAGTGCATGACCTATATTTGGTTGCATGCAGTTTATGAACCCAAATTCCCCCGACTATATGCACTATGTGACTGTAAATTCAAAACATTTAAAACAGAAACCAAGTATCAAGAACACCAAACTAAAAGTTATATTATTTTTATTTGTTAGAAATTCTATCAGTGTTTGAACATTAATATTTAGGAAGCTTGCACAATATCCATTTCCCATGATGCAAAATAGATAAAATACACAAGGCACGTATTCCATGGAAGTTGAAACCAAATTATGTAACATTTCGAATAGTTGCTTTCTTTTTAACACTGTAAAACATCTCCAATTGTAAGTTACAATGAAAGTATGCACTGAAACTGTCTCTTATGATCCAACACAATTGTATCATTACATATAAACTCTTTAAAAATATACTTCTGTCAAAAGACTTGATGACTACTATGTACACTACAAAAATAAATTTTCATATAAATAAATTATATGGCATACATTTATCTTTGTAACTGAAATGACACAAACTCACCCCTCCCAACGCTGGCAGGTGATGAGACCCAGTTTGAATATTTTTCCTTTTGCATCCTCATACTAAAATCTACTTTCTTACTGTAACTGTTATATATCTTTCCTATTTAGTATTAACATTAGTAAGCACTTTATACAGATTAAAAATCCATTACAAAAACATTACCGTAATAGCGTTTCAAACAGACAAAAGAAATCCCTGCATTTGTTATAAACTGGCATACAAATTCTGTCAGAAACAATCTTATGATACAAAAATATAAATATCACAAAAATACATTTTTTCTTAAAAACCATAGTTGCCAGCCATTGAGAAATTCTCCCTTTGCCTGTGAGACTATAGGAGAAAATGTCTACATTGTGCAGAAGCAGCAGACAGTGGAGGGAGTGGAAAAGGTACACAAACATATCTGCTTTTAATAGATTGTGTTTCGTTAAACAAGTGGGGGATGGGGTGGGGGAGAGGGGAGATGGATTGGTGAGTATTGACACACCAAGGCAAAAGCAGTGGGAAGTCATTCTGAACTTTTAACACAATTTACACTATGAAAACTGAAGTTAGTTCCAATTAACACCAAGCAATTTTTTTGTGAATTCTGGATGATAATGGGTCACTGCAAGTGCCATATTGAAGTCTGTTGTTGAATGTCACACACATTTCTATGCCAGAGATTTTGTTAATATATAAAAAAGGCAGTTAAGGTTAACCCTTAGTGTGCTAATGGCAGTAGCTTATTTTAACACTTAAAATAAAAGACAAAACCCAGTTTACCTGAAACACAATTTGGCATCATCTGCTACTTCAATCAAAGTGGCACCATTGAAAATGCACAAAATCAATCCAACCTCTGGCATTAGTACTCAGATTGGCCGTTCATAATTGACCTATGCTGATCTTCCTTTCCATTTATCTATGCTGGGGAGATGTAGAAATGCTAAATCCAAAATCTATTACATTCTATTGGCACAAATTACGTCCAGTTTTTCCAATATTGAACATCTGAATTTTGTATTGAACATTCTTGTAATTGTATGGAATCCCTCTGTTTATTGTTAATGGATTAATAAATGCATTACATTTATGAACAGGTTAATTTTATGTGGATGCATGTTACAAATATTAGAAAGCCAATTTTATGCTATCTATGGTCTTTCACTACCAAAAAGCCAAAATATAGCATCTGGATAGTCATTGACATTAGTGCTTCAAGCTCTGTTATCAAGTTGGTATTGGAATGAAGCATCCAATGAAAAAAAATGCTGATCATGACCCAAGGATCCCTCTAAACTCTACAGCCAAAGAATACCTTTGAAATGCCATTGGTATTATAAAGTAGGAATGCCTTGTAATTTTTCCATAGGACACATTGTTTGTGTAAATAAAAATTTACATGAAGCTGCAATTGGAGAATTATGACCTTGCCTGCCCACATAGTTTGAGTACAATGATGCCAAACCTGTATAATAGTAGATGAGTTTAACATTAATATAAACCAGTGTTTTGAAGGGACAGTTCCTGCATGCCTACCTACATATTTACAAATAAAGATGCGATTGGAGTTGAATCTCCTTTCACAAGTTTACTTGGCTGGATGTATTTTTACAAATGTACAAATCTTTGCTAAAGAGAACAGTGTATGAGCTTACTGGTGGATTTTTGCAAACAAAACATAGATTGATAATAAATTAAAAAAAATTAAAACTGTCTTTGTTAGGCCTGACAGTTAGAAATTGCAGATACAGTTTATCATTCAAAGAATCTCAGGGTGTCAATAAATATACACACATACAGACACACACACTAAGGGTTAAATTAAAACAACATGGACATATAATACACTGCAAGGAGTCAAACAACTATTAAGATCATAAAGATTAACGTGCTTTTCTTCATATCTGGTCATTTTAAAAATCACGCATAGCGTGTTTGAAAGTTAACAGTGACATTTCATACTACCACAGATCTGTGATATACAAAATTAAAATATTTTAACAAAATGTGTACCTTTACAAAAATCCTATCACTTGAACAATATTTGCATAGAATAATTATACAATTATACAATATTTCAAGCAGCAGCAACATATGCTGACATTTATGACTAAATTAAGCTTAAATGTGGCACAGATAAACAGATCAATGTACATACCATATGGGTCACACAAAATTGTTCCCAATCCATTCACAGGAGTTTTACAACTCCTAAAATTATACTATTTTACATTGTACATTTGTATAATACATATGTGTACATCCTTTAAATATTATAGAGAAGCAATATTTAACAATACAATAGATTAACAGTTCCAGTAAACTGTTTTCACAATTCAGGATCGCCTGTATTCATAGCCTGCAGCTTCGAGGATCAAACTACACAAAGTAACTGTTTTCCCATCTTTGGCCATCTGTACATTACAAATTCCAACTGGATAAAGTAAAAGAAAAAAGCTATTAGTTGATCACAGCATTTTACTTGACATAAAATATATATGTTTTTCACACTCAAGAAAAATTTACTTGCTAATACAAATTTAACTTGAGTGGTATTTGATTAAATAATTTTCCACTTCTTAGAACAAATCAGGAATGGTTTTGCTTCCATTTAATCTAATCAGATGGCAGAGGAACAGTTAAAAAAAATGTTTTAAACATCATGGCATCTTTCACAGAATGCCCCTCGGAAATTTACCTAATGTGTTCTGTTTCCATTGCTCTGTGTTTCACATTCATCGTCTTCCAACTCTAAAACTTCCACCTTTGAGTCCCTTTTATAAGATGCATCAAAGGGCACATGAGGATCAACAAATGCTCCCGCCTTAGTTTCACTGTACTCCTCATAATGTGGGCATCCTCCAAACGCATTTTGGCTGGGGATTGGAGGATGCACAGCAACAGTAACGGAGGCTGTGGCAGTCACAGTAGTGATAGGCTGGCAGTATGTTGGTGCAGAAACACCATTGGCAGTGAATGTTGGATTCTTAGTCCTATGAAAATGTGACCGATAACTCGACTGATCGTTATTGCCGAGTCTGGAATGCCCTTCGTGAGCAGTTTCAAAAGCGTCCATGCGCGGCCTATAAGGAGGTGGTCGAAACTCTTCTCTCGCTTCCAAACCATGGTCCCTGCAATTCCTTCGCGTTTGCTGCCGTTTAATGTTCTGTGGAGGGGGCGGCCGAGGTCTTGGTCGATGGAATCTGGATTCTGGCTGAACAACCTGAAATTAAAGAAAATCATTAATGATACAGAAGTATCCATGATAACATACTGTAGCATTCCGATTATGCTGCACACAAATCACAGCATAATCAGAAATACTTTTGTTTGTTGAAAGATTGACACAAGCCAATGAATTGATTCCAAAAAAATTTAAGTGAAATTAATAGGCAGGGAAGACATTAACTGGCACTACAAGGTGGATCAAGTAAAAAAGTGGACTAAAGGGATTCACAGCAAGATGGAAACTCCCCAGTTAGTTTTTTGTGTCAAACAATCAAGTTTATGCAACATCAAACTGTGAAAAAATATTTTTTTAATTTGGTACTACATCTGGGGAGAGGGGCTATGACAAGAATTGTGGTAATCTTCATCATTGGAAAGCATTGTCCATGTAAACATCATTTACAGATGAAAGGCATTACATTTGTAAGGAGTTTATTAAAATTTTATTTGCAGCTATGATTTATCCACAATGAATGACATTATAGGTATAGCAAATAGCAAATAATACACTTTCATTAGAATTGCTAATGCTTAACTATTGTTGTAAAGATCAGATAACCAGGATATAATGGAACTCATGGATCAATTTCACCTACATCGATAAAACTGATTGTTCAGAAATCGTTATGATTCAGCTTCCAGCAATTTGTTTCTCACAGCCCCTTTAAACTCACCAGGACGTTAGTTCCAGTATTTTATTAACCTCACTACCATTCTGAATCCGATGCTTGCTTTAAACTCACTTTGAATCTGTATCCCACAAACCCATCATTCTCACTGTATCCCCATGTATGTGCTTCTTGTAAACTCACTGGATTCATTGGAAAGTTTAGCGATGTCCATGTAAACATGAACAAAAGTGAAATAAAATTGTGGTGGAATATTAATAGACGTAATATCCACTAGTTTGGAATATGTATCCCTGCACCACCAAACAAAATTTAGAAATACTTCACTTACTGTAGACCTGGGGAAAACAGGATTTTCAGTTGCTTCCACCATGATTTGGTGGGGTGCTGCAGTAGAACTGAGATTAGATTCATGATACTTAAATTCTTCATTAATCCCAGAAACTGTAGTTTGAGAGCTGAATTCAGAATCTGAAGAATCAGATCCATTATTCCCTTGTTCATTTGGAATTGCAAACCTCACAACTCGAGGTGGTGGATCTGGTGATGGAGTAGGTAACCTTGTTCTTCCATCAGAAGGTGAGATCTATGGACAAATGTGTGAAGAATGATTAGAATCACTGGGAGTTCATATATTTACTATAGCGGGTTTCAGTGGGTGACAGAACAAAAATCTTGGGATTGGTTTGGCTTTAGAGTAGGACAATCACAAGCTTAACATGATAAAGTCAAACATGACAATTGACTGCCACATAGATTATGTACCAAGTATGCTCTAGTTTGTAAAGCAATGCTTTTACAGCATGGACATTACAGATAATGCCACTATTATTAAAATTCATCATGGAGAAAATGATAAACATACCTCTGGAAGTGGTCCAAAGTAGGACAGCAGCACTGGAAGTAAGACTAATCCATTAAGAACACCCAGAATGGTTAAAATGGCAAGGACTGCAAAGAAGTACCTATAATAATTGTAAAGAATAGTGCAGTTAATTTCAAGAAACTCTTTATAATGCAAATCTTTTTCACAAATAAAAACAAACCTTTGTGTAAGTATACATTTTTTTACTTTAAATCACAGCAATTATTTACCTTTCACATCAGAGGCTATTTCCTACAACAAGTGTTAGTTGATCAAAAAAAGAGAAGATTATATTAGTTTGTTAATTGTACTAACACTTTGTTATTCATGAAGTTTGTTATACACACGGAAAAATATGGAATGTGGAATGAATTACTAAACAGGTTCATACAACATGCACAATGCAAGGGGCCCCCATTACCTTAACCTCAGCAAAAGAGTGTAGAATTTAAACAATTTAGACTAGAGGCAGGGGGAAGCAAACGCTCAGCCAGCTAATCCATTTGCATCTCACAAAGGAATCACTACTAATTAAATTTGTAGTGTGTCATCTAACAACACTATTCAAACCTTTTTGCCTATACCACTCAGAGAAGCCGAGTTGTTGTTTTACCAAATAGTTAAATCCAATATAGAGCATGAATCAGGGCTCTGATGTAAAATGCTACTAATTCTATAGCAGCTTCTGGCATTGTATTTCATAAGATTATTTCACAATTTCAGTTCACAATAGATTGCACTGCAAAATATATATTTTCTGAGGTACTACTTGCCCTCTATAAATATCCTGTTTTGCATTAAGTATCTCAAATTTGCAAGTGTGTAACTGGTTATCCATTCAACTTCTTAAGGTCAAGAAATGCAAAGGTAATCTTTGAATCAAAAGTGAATATATTACTAGCTGGTATTCAATCTATCTGGGAGAAGCCTTGTGGACATACATATGGGTAAAGACTTCATGGCTAAGGTTTTAAAGGAGATATATAACAATCCATCTAATATCTTGTACTGAAGCACAGTTATATTACTATACTTCAACGATTAAAGAATACATAATGCGGCAGTCAACACGGCTTTAAAACGAATTATGTCATCCATTTGTGATTTTGTTCGCAAAGTGTAAACATTGTCATTATAACCCAATATAAGCAAGTAAGTATTCGTTATCACAGCAAGAGCAATATGTTATAGAGCATTTTGATCCACTGTTTTACAATGGAGCAACGAGATTTTATATCTGTTCACTCCAAATGTATGCAAACTTTAAGCCAACATTGTCATTTGGTTTAATGGCTGCCCTAGTTTGACGACTGGCTGAATCTGTTATTGGGCCCCATCTGCAGCCTTGCAATTATATCCTGTGTTTATTTAATATTTCACTTATATAAATATGCATAGACCAAGCTAGATTTTGCTGTAGCTAAATTAAACAAAGTCCCAAAGCTTAACAAATAAACTACAAAATATAATTGAGGTGTCAATTTAATCTCTAATTGGAAAATAGGCTCCAACTCCCTAGCATGTCCAGTTACAGAACTGAACCATATACAGTAAAACTCTGATAATCCGCTATCTGACTATTCAGAACTCCCAATGGTTTGTCATCTGTCTCACCAAATGACGTTTGCTGTGCTCCTTTCCAACTTACAGGGGCTCTGGTTCCTGTTCCAGTTCATCGGGACCCTGGTGAGTTGGAAGCAAGCAAAGGAACCAGAGTCCCAGCGGGTTGGGATCAATCATTCATTCACTTCCCATTGTTTAAATTATAAAATCATAATAGACTTTGTGTAAAGGTTAAACAGTAAATGTGGTAAAATAAATCCCAATCAGGAACCATTATTTACACTTTCATTTTAGAAATTATTTTAGCCAGTAAATTATTAGAAAGTAAGGTTAATAGCAAAACATATTTCATAATGGAACATCACTGACAAAGATTTTAAATGAAATGACCATGCAGCTCATAACAATCATGTGAAGTGCAGAACTTCTGGTACTGAATGGTAAGAAGATAGTTTCTTACCTTACAATGAAGTCAAATTCAGACCCAGCAAGCATGAGAACACCAAGAAGAGTCGACACAGCCCCATCCAGCACAGGTGCAAACATGTGCTCCAGTGCAAGAACTGCCCGACGGTTTTTGTCCCCAATGGCAGTTAAAAAAGCCTGTGGGGGATAAAATCAATGCACTCAGATGTGGTACTCACTGAAGACATTACATCAAATTTGTAACGCCATACCCAATAGTTCAGCAGCTAAACTAAATAAAGAGGTATTCAGTACCTAAACTAAATACCTCAGGTACTTTTTAACAAGCAAGTTTCAAAAGAAAAATCAACGCCATTTTTAAAAACAAAACCCAAAAATCAAAAAATCGAAGGGATGAATTGATACAACTTTTCATTGCTTTATGGATCTTCGGCAGTAATTACGTCAAATGGTTAGGAGGCTGTTCAACCCAGAAAAAAAACTATGTTACAATAAAATGACGTACATTTGACATTCTGGAACAGTAAAATAAGATGACAACCAGATACTGACTCCTCAATTCTATCATTTAAAATGTTTCCTTTGCTTGCCATAAAATAGAGGGATTATTTAAAATTGATAGTTATTTATGATTTCGCTCTGAGTAATAATGTATTAGATGCATTTAACTTTAATGTTCCAGCTGTCTGCGTTACTTGGGAGTTCTGGAACAACTATTTTTAAAAAGCTGCTCTCAGCCACATCTAACCAAATGCAGAAAATGCGTTTAGCAGTCAGATCATACTGCACTTAATGTACTCCGACTTGCATACTCCTGGAATAACAAATTTTGTACCAATATTTTAAGCAGAGACATTACTTTTTTAAAATTAAAACCCATATCTTCAAATTTCCATTTAGTGTGGGCAATATTTCATGATTTCTTTTAATGCAAAGTAATTTTTATAAATGTTTTCCAATGGTAGACTTCCTCCAGGAATTTCCCCAAAGAATTACTGACATGCACAAGTTTTCGTCTAAATTACATGGAGATTCTATCCTAACCTACTTCAGTCACGTCCAAATTAAACAATCATACATGTTGCCTAAAAATAATCAAAACATTGTTTTGGTTTGCCTATGTCTCAGACTACAAGCACTTAATTTTCTATTAAGAATTTCTACCCATAGGTAGTTCATTTTTATTCCTGTTAAATCCTGAGAATACAGTAGCTCAGAGGTATTTCCAGAAAAAGTGTATACATTTCTTGCATGCTTTTGTCAAAATGGACACTCAATTGAAGGACCTTTCACATACCAAAGCAACGTGTACAGTGAATTCCACCCCAATTCCAACGGAGGCAATGAGGATCACTACAGGAACTGCACTCAGTTTTATTCCAATGAGGCCCATCATCCCAAAAAGCTCCACCGTCATCAGTGCTAGGACCAATACCTAAATGTGGTTTTGAAAAAAATCAATACATTAGCTTGCTATGGTCATTCTTTAATTTGACTGGATCATTCTTTGCACAAAAATGAAGACACGTACAGTTTTTTTGCTAATTTCTTCATGAGCAAATTAACTTTTAAATGTAATTTGAACAGTTTTACAAAAAGCCTCATATTTTTGAGTTTGACAGGTTCTGAGCATTCTTTGCATAAGGCGGCAAGCAAGGCCCTCACTGTAAACACTGTGCCCCTATTGGTATACTGGAAATATTTCAGATTTATACTTAGCTCTCATTCACCAAGAAATCCACATTTTAGAGCACCTTTAACATGTCAATTCATTAAAGGGGAATCAATTTAAAAAAGACTGCGTCAAAGATGATATTAAGGAGGATGATAAAAATCCTCCTGGCCATGAGCTTAGAGTTGATGATTAATATGTGGATTGCAGCTTTGTGGATAAGATGAAGTTATGGAAAGTGGTTAATCTATCTGAAGGGCATTGAAATGGTCGAGTCTGGAGCAAGATCAAAGCAGATAGAAACATAGAAATTAGGTGCAGGAGCAGGCCATTCGGCCCTTCGAGCCTGCACCACCATTCAATATGACCATGGCTGATCATCCAACTCAGTATCCTGTACCTGCCTTCTCTCCATACCCCCTGATCCCTTCAGCCACAAGGGCCACATCCAACTCCCTCTTAAATATGGCCAACAAACTGGCCTCAACTACCTTCTGTAGCAGAGAATTCCACAGATTTACCACTCTCTGTGTGAAAAACAATTTTCTCATCTCGGTCCTAAAAGACTTCCCCCTTATCCTTAAACTGTGACCCCTTGTCCTGGACTTCCCCAACATCGGGAACAATCTTCCTGCATCTAGCCTGTCCAACCCCTTAAGAATTTTGTAAGTCTCTATGAGATCACCCCTCAATCTTCTAAATTCCAGCGAGTACAAGCCGAGTCTATCCAGTCTTTCTTCATATGGAAGACGTGCCATCCCAGGAATTAGTCTGGTGAACCTTCTCTGTACTCCCTCTATGGCAAGAATGTCTTTCCTCAGATTAGGAGACCAAAACTGTACGCAATACTCCAGGTGTGGTCTCACCAAGACCCTGTACAACTGCAGTAGAACCTCCCTGTACTCAAATCCTTTTGCTATGAATGCCAACATACCATTCACTTTCTTCACGGCCTGCTGCACCTGCATGCCTACTTTCAATGACTGGTGTACCATAACACCCAGGTCTCGCTGCATCTCCCCTTTTCCTAATCGGTCATCATTCAAATAATAGTCTACCTTCCTGTTTTTGCCACCAAAGAGGATAACCTCACATTTATTCACATTATACTGCATCTGCCATGCATTTGCCCACTCACCCAGTCTATCCAAGTCATCCTGCAGCCTCCTAGCATCCCCCTCACAGCTAATACTGCCCCCCAGCTTCGTGTCATCCGCAAACTTCGAGATGTTGCATTTAATTCCCTCGTCTAAATCATTAATGTATATTGTAAATAGCTGGGGTCCCAGCACTGAGCCTTGCGGCACCCCACTAGTCACTGCCTGCCATCCTGAAAAGGACCCGTTTACTCCTACTCTTTGCTTCCTGTCTGCCAGCCAGTTCTCTATCCACATCAATACTGAACCACCAATACCGTGTGCTTTAAGTTTGTATACCAATCTCTTGTGTGGGACCTTGTCGAAAGCCTTCTGAAAGTCCAGATATAACACATCCACTGCTTCTCCCTTATCCACTCTACTAGTTACATCCTCAAAAAATTCAATAAGATTCGTCAGACATGATTTACCTTTCGTAAATCCATGCTGAAGAAGGGTCTCGACCCGAAACGTCGCCTATCTCCTTCGCTCCTTAGATGCTGTTGCACCCGCTGAGTTTCTCCAGCTTTTTGTGTACCCTTTGTCCAATGATTTCACCACTTTCCAAATGTGCTGCTATCCCATCTTTAATAACTGACTCTAGCAGTTTCCCCACTACCGATGTTAGACTAACTGGTCTGTAATTCCGCACTTTCTCTCTCCCTCTCTTTTTAAAAAGTGGGGTTACATTAGCTACCCTCCAATCCTCAGGAACTACTCCAGAATCTAAAGAGTTTTGAAAAATTATCGCTAAGGCATCTGCTATTTCTGGGGCTACTTCCTTAAGTACCCTGGGATGCAGCCTATCTGGCCCTGGGGATTTATCGGCCTTTAATCCATTCGATTTACCTAACACCACTTTCCGGCTAACCTGGATTTCACTCATTTCCTCCATCTCATTTGACCCACGATCCCCTGCTATTTCCAGCAAATTATTTATGTCTTCCTTAGTGAAGATACGCTGAGGTCGAAACAAAGACAATGTTACAATGACGGTTTCTTTCATGGAAAGGATGTGAAATCAGAAGCACAGCTTAGAGTTTTATAATTTGTAAAATGGTGGTGTCAAAATACATGCAATAGCTGTTGTAATATATTTGTACAATACACCCATATTGCCGTTGTACAGTATATAAATGAGGAACAGAATTGGGGAGAAAAGAGAGACCTTTCTAGGACTCCAGAGTTGCAGAACAAAGACGACAGTGCGCAAGATTTTCTGGCTATAACTGAAGATAGAAGATATGAGGTTGGGACCAGGTGACTGTATAAACTTATGACTGAAGGGAGGCAAACAAGGAGGATGCTGTGGTCGCCTAGGTCAAAGCAGGAACAAGGTAGAGGCAGAGGGAGACTGTACCATGGTCAGATGATGAGGGTGTGTTTTAGTGTCGCGTAGGGGCAAAAACATAATTGCAAAGGTTCAGAAAGAAATCTGGATTATTTTAAATACTTTTGCAAAATGCTTTGTAAGTGAAGATGAATCAGGTTGGACTAAAAGCTTCAAAAGACAAGAATGCTACTATTGGCTGATGAGTGTCAGATTACCGGAGCCTCTTTGCCTCTTACAAAAATAAATTGGTCTGGTTTGTGTTTAAATTCAACAATTATAATTGAGACAAAGTCATGCTTTCTTCCCATCTAGCTATCAAAAAAGAAAATACGTATGCCAATAGAAACAAGAAGATTTGCACAGAATTTCAATGATATTTCGTAGTGAGGTCAGAATCAAAATGCAAAGTATTTTTCCTTTAGGTTCTGACCAACCATTTTATTTAAGAGAGCTGCGGAGCTTTGTGTGACATTGCTTTAAATTTTAATGAAATTACAGGTGATATCCTAAATCACAGAACACTCCATCCAACATATTGCATACTAAACATTTCTCTTCATTAAACATACTGGCATATAGAGCTTGTGACAGTATCAGTTAATTAGTTCACATCTGGTTTTATTAACAGCCTCTAATGCTTTCACCAATTTCCCTCTTACCTTAAATTAGTCAAAGCAAGGGAACTTTTCTTTCTTTAGATGACATATGCCTTGCTAAACTTGAAACTAACTCTAAAGTTTATCTTTCCACTGCTTAAATTTTCACCATCGTCATGTTTCCCAGCCGAATAAACATCTCATGAATGATGTCACAGGCATACCCCACCAAAGGCCCAGACATAAACAAAACGTTTCCCAATTAAAAAGCTATACCAAAAGGAATTCAGCAGCATTAAAGCTCCTTCTAAACTTACAATGATCCCAGCCGTCCAGGGGTTCAAGAGGAAAAGGGCGCACACAAGGAAAGTACAAGCCAAGACCACGCTGATGGCGAGCAGCAACCAATGTCGGAGCCCAACGTATTGTTCCCAGAAGAGAAATGGGTATCCGTTCGGATAACTGGCAAGTCCTTGGTTACTGAAGTTGTTGCATATATTTCTGACTTTTTCAATAGCTTCCACAAAGTCCGTTGTTTCACGTAGTATATTGAGGTAGAAAGGAAACTGGGCATATTCAATGGGCTCAGCTGCTGGAACTAAACAAAATGAACCAATTTACATTTGTAAAAAAACTCATTTTTCATTGCTATTTGCATTGCATAAATGACATTGATTTATTAATGGATTTATTCTACTATTGCTAATCATAATTATTCATCAAATAATAACTTGTTAAACCTACAATTAAATAACTGTCCCTTCAATTCAGATCAGGTCCAACTTCACTCCCCAGCCTGTGAGACTGTAAATTTGATAATCTTAGCCGAGCTGTAGTTTATACAATCCGTAGACAAGCTCCTAGGCTGAAGGCAAAATGTTTTGTTTCTCATTATAATGCATTTCCTCCTGAGATTAGAGCCTCTATGACAGTGGCAATAGAGTTGGGGTAAGGAAGATAAATAATTAAGAATTGGAGTGAGAAATTGAACTTTGATCAAGGCGCAAAACAGATAATAACTGATATTGAAGGAAAAGTCAGATGCACAATGGGCAAGCAACCAACCCACTGTCATCAGTTCTGAGACTGCATCCCAGCCAAATTTCATCATCACCCCCATTCATTTCTTTCGAATTAGCTTTAAAACATCAATCAATATGCTTTATCATATTTGCAGCAACTTTTATTTTACTCTTTGGTAAAATATTATAACTACAGCGGCAAAACTTTTGGCTATACACTATATGGCCCCAAAAGTGAAAAGTATGGTCCTTAATTTAAAAGCAATGCTTTATTAAGCTTAACCCTTCCCACTCCAAGAGCCGCAATGAATTGTAAAACTAATTATACAGCCAAAAGGTTCTTGCTAATATAATCATTCATTTTACGTATGCCCACATTAATGATGGAAATGACATTAATTTTTGGAAAGAAATTTGATAAATTCAAAAAATACAATCATGTTTTGTATCTTATGTACAGAATCACTATTTAAATTCAGATTATAAATACATATCTGGGTGGCCTCAATGGCATAAAAATTAAACAATATCCAGACCTAATTACCTGGTGAAAGCAAGTTTGATTAGACTGTGACAATTGAGCCTTTGTTTAAAAATCAAAATGTGAAACCTCTATATCTGAAGGTCTTGCTGTATTTTTTTTACCAAGTACCTTTCCTTTCTTTTTAAATACAAGCCTTTTACCAAAAAAAAATCCCCCAACAAAACCAGCATTGAGTTTTTGCTGCTGTGTGTTCCAGACCCTGCAGGGTCATTCAACTGACTTGCTAAACATGATTTGTCCTATTATAATCTCAACTATAAATTTTCATTAAGACAAGACTTGGCTGGCTGCCACCAGGCTCCGGGGTTTGGAATACAGTGAAATGTCTTTGTCCAATCACATACCCAGCGCTCACTCAGCAGACCAATAACCTTGACTTGCAAGCAGTCACATAACTGAAACCTGAATGGAAATTAAATCAATCCAAGTTCCCTCCTTGGGACATAAAGGACCCCCTCCCCGGCCAATACTACACAGAATTATCGTGATGAAGCACAGGTGTGCAAAAACCCACATACTGGTATCATATCATTGACTAATGACTATGGAAAAGCCTTTACAGTTTGTGGAGGGAGTAAAACATGCGCCTTTTCCACAGGAAATCAAATTAATTCTAGAACAAAAATACACATGTAATACTTTTGCTCACTTGACCTTCAGCATTCTTATTGTAACAGTGACAGGGTTTACATAGTTATTTTCAAAAATAGTATTTATGCAGGAGCAGCAGTTCCAGAATGCAATTTTGTGCATTTTTTAAAAATGATTAATTTATTATATTATTGATAAGAAAAGCAGCATTTTCAAAACAACAGTGATAGACTTGATTAGAGGCTTTCCTGTCATTTTCCACACCTTGCACCAATTTACAATTTCCAAACTCCCTAGGGCATTATAATATAACAAGATCCAGATTTTACTATTATTGTAATGTTAAGATCATCAGCTTCACAGTCATAACATCACAATACATCAACAGCTTTGTGATTTCTGTGCCTTCATAGCATATAGTGAAGTCACAAGTTCATCCTTACTCAATTTTGATTCCTTTTGTTTTTACAGGCGTCTCCAAAGGCAGTCAAGAGAAAGCAGGTAGTTGATTTAACCAGCCAGGCTCAAAATTCTCAGAGATGTAAAGGTTTTGTGGCATGAAGTTTCAGAGAGTTTGCAATGCTGTACTATCAACAAATTGATCGCAAAATCGCTAAATCATTGGGAGTCTCCTGCGAAAGCTTCTTCATTGCCACTTCCGAAACACGTAACCTCCGAAACATACAGACAAGAAGGCCAACCTTGAGTTACACGCCACCCTGACTTGGAAGTATTTTACCATTGCTTTATTGTCCCTAGGTCCGATTCCCAAGAAACCCTATTCAACAATATTGCAGGAATATCCACCAGAAGTATGGATGTTCAAGAAGGTGTGGCTGATGACTATCTTCCCAAATCAATCTGTTGGAGTGACCAATTTTGTTGAACAGTAAATATGGGTTATAACCATGGGATCCAATAATTCCTTGCAAGATCACCGTCCATTCTAGCCATCCCTTTGCTGTACTAACTCAACTTTTATATAGACACTCAACCAAGTGTGAATCGTTTGGTCCCTGTCACACGGCAGGACTGGTCCCCCTACACAACCCGTTCCCCCAACACAATATTCCGCCACTCACCCATTCCCCCAATGCAACCCGTTCCCCCAACGCAATATTCCACCACTCACCCATAGCCCCCAACTGTGCAGGTGCGGCTCATTTCCTCATCCCCCAGCACTCACTCCCTCTCTTCACCCTCCCTCTTCTTTCCCCTCCTCCTCCCCACCCCCACTTCCTCCCTCTCCTTTCCCCTACCCTTAGTCACTCCCTCCATCCCTAACCCCTACCAACCCCCTCCTCTTCCTCTATTAAACAACAATCCTCTCCTCGTCCCCTCCCCCACTCTCCTTACAACAATGTTACAAATCTCTCATTGGACTGGGAGTCCATAACCCCTCTCCCATCCCTACCCTAAGTGGGACCCGTCGGGCCTCGTCCCCCCAACGCAATATTCCGGTCTGGAGCTGTGGGAGGGGGTGGGAGGAGTGCGACTTGGGGCCCAGTCCATGTCTTTGTGCAGCCGCGCTCAGGGCCCTGGGCTGTGATTTGAACTGTGGAACCACGGGAGGGGGAGGGAGGAGCGCAGCTCCAGGCACAGTCCGTGTCTGTGTCCAGCTACGCTCAGGGCCCTGGGCTGTGGTTTGAGCCGATGTGGGCGGGGAAGCTTCTCCTTCCCCCCTCCCGCAGGCTGGTTGCGCCTCCCTCTCCCCTCCCTTGGCTGGTTGCCTCTCCCTCCCCATCCCGCAGCTCCGTATCCACAGCATAAAAAAAATAACTGAAAGTCAGTCAGTGACTTTTTGAGGCTGCGGTCTCGATTCGCAGGAGGGGAAGGGAGGAGCACGGCTCCGGGCACAGTCTGTGTCTAGGGTGCTTTTATCGGGGACAGCAAGTTTAAAATGTAAATGAGATCCCATTCTGACATCATAGCTGTAACTGCCACTGCACTTGAAGTTATTGTTTTCAAAGTGGGGTTTTGTAAAGTTAAAAATGTGAATAACTTGTTACATATAACATCAATCTGGACAAAACTTGACACAACACATCAAAGGACAATGGTGAGAGTAAGATGGTACAAAAACTCTATAGAGTTATCCTGTGCCTTTTTGGCATAGTTCAGGCTATGAAAAGCAAGCAAACAAACATGCAAACCCACTCACAGACAAGATGAGAGTTTTAGTAATATATAGATAGATATTTGGTCATGGAATGTGGGCATTACTGGAGATACATTTGTTGTCCAACCTTAAAGGACCCTGAAATGAGGAAACAGTCGACTCAACCATGTTGTTGTGCTTCCTGTCACTTACGGGCCAAAACAGAAATGGAATGTGGAAGGACATTAGTAAACCAAATGGGTTTTTGCAACAAGCCAATTAAATGAATCGATTAATTGAAGGCTACAGCATGGAAACATGCCCATCGCCTATCGATTCCACGTCGACCATGTACAGTGGCTTGCAAAAGTATTCATACCCCTTGAACTATTCCACATTTTGTCACGTTACAACCACAAACGTAAATATATTTTATTGGGATTTTATGTGATAGACCAACACAAAGTGGTGCATAATTGTGAAGTGGAAGGAAAATGATACATGGTTTTCAAATTTTTTTACATAAAAAAATGAAAAGTGTGGCGTGCAAAAGTAATCAGCCCCCTTTACTCTGATACCCCTAAATAAAATCCAGTGCAACCAACTGCCCTCAGAATTCACCTAATTAGTAAATAGAGTCCACTTGTGTGTAACCTAATCTCAGTATAAATACAGCTGTTCTGTGAAGGCCTCAGAGATTTGTTAGAGAACATTAGTGAACAAACAATGTTCCTTGGGCATCATGGAAGCCAGTGATAAAGTTGTGGAGAAGTTTAAAGCTGGGTTAGGTTATAAAAAAATATCCCAAGCTTTGAACATCTCACGGAGCACTGTTCAATCCATCATCCGAAAATGGAAAGAGTATGGCACAACTGCAAACCTACCAAGACATGGCCGTCCACCTAAACTGACAGGCCAAGCAAGGAGAGCATTGATCAGAGAAGCAGCCAAGAGGCCCATGGTAACTCTGGAGGAGCTGCAGAGATCCACAGCTCAGGTGGGAGAATCTGTCCACAGGACAACTATTAGCCGTGCACTCCACAAATCGGGCCTTTATGGAAGAGTGGCAAGAAGAAAGCCAATGTTGAAACAAAGCCATAAGAAGTCCCGTTTTCAGTTTGCCACAAGCCATGTGGGGGACACAGCAAACATGTGGAGGAAGGTGCTCTGGTCTGATGAGACCAAAATTGAAGTTTTTGGCCTAAATGCAAAACGCTATGTGTGGCGGAAAACTAACACTGCACATCACCCTGAACACACCATCCCCACTGTGAAACATGGTGGTGGCAGCATCATGCTGTGGGGATGCTTTTCTTCAGTAGGGACAGGGAAGCTGGTCAGAGTTGATGGGAAGATGGATGGAGCCAAATGCAGGGCAATCTTGGAAGAAAACCTGTTAGAGTCTGCAAAAGACTTGAGACTAGGGCGGAGGTTCACCTTCCAGCAGGACAACAACCCTAAACATACAGCAAGAGCTACAATGGAATGGTTTAGATCAAAGCATATTCATGTGTTAGAATGGCCCAGTCAAAGTCCAGACCTAAATCCAATTGAGAATCTCTGGCAAGACTTGAAAATTGCTGTTCACAGACGCTCTCCATTCAATCTGACTGAGCTTGAGCTATTTTACAAAGAAGAATGGGCAAAAATGTCAGTCTCTAGATGTGCAAAGCTGGTAGAGACATACCCCAAAAGACTTGCAGCTGTAATTGCAGCTAAAGGTGGTTCTACAAAGTATTGACTCAGGGGGGCCGAATACTTTTGCACGCCACACTTTTCAGTTTTTTATTTGTAATAAAATTTGGAAACCATGTATCATTTTCCTTCCACTTCACAATTATGCACCACTTTGTGTTGGTCTATCACATAAAATCCCAATAAAATACATTTACATTTGTGGTTGTAACGTGGCAAAATGTGGAAAAGTTCAAGGGGTGTGAATACTTTTGCAAGCCACTGTATCACACTGATTCTATGTTATTCCACTTTCCAATTCACTCCCTACAGTACCAGTACATAGACCAATTAATCTACACACCTGAATGAGTTTAGGATGTGGGGGGAAACCCACGCGATAAAAGGGAGAACGTGCAAAGTACAAATGGACTGCACCCAAGGTCAGGGTTGAATCCAGGTCTCTGTCGACGAGAGGCAGCTCAACCAGCTGAGCTACTGCGCTACCCTCGAATTAGGGTTACTGGTACTGAGAGAAACTTTAATTCCACACGTTTAATGAATGAATTTAAATTTCCTGGCTACTATGTGGGATTGATACAGGTGTTTCACCCTATTTTAGTCAGTGCTGACTCAGTTGCCAGCATTCCCACTTCCACGATAGTGACTTCAAATCCCACTTCAGTGAGATACAATAGTTAGCCTTATGCATATCTGAGTGAGTGCAGCATTGGCAAACCTCCATCATTTCGATGTGATGTTAAGTCTATTTCAAAACCTATCACAAAAATAAAAAAACATGGCATCAAACAACCAGAGATATTCTCTCCAACCTATCCATTCCTCAACCTTCTCTGCAACTTAAAACTAATGCTTTCTCTCTTTTTGTGTTCTGTCGAGGTGTTTCAACCTGAGATCTTTTTCTTTCCATAGATGCTTCCTGATCTGCTCAGTGATTCAAGCAATTTCAACACATTTTTTGAATAATTAATAAAAGCACTTTAGTACTTTTCAAAAAACAGAGGAATAATTCTGAGCCAAGATTTGTCAGCACAAATTATCAACATTGTGGCATTGCAGACATCCGTTGGCAAGAGTTACATACAGACAGGTGCTCTATGTTCTCTGGGATCTTGCAGTGAGCGAGTAAAGGGCCTGTCCCACCAGCACGCGATTGCATGTGTCTAGCGCGACCAAACGTGGTCGCTTGAGGCGTACGGCCACGCGGGGTCGGTTCCACTTCAAACCACGGAGGTGTATGGAGTGGTTCCCTGAAGGTGGAATCGCATGTAGATAGGGTGGTAAAGAAAGCCTTTGGTGTGCTGGCCTTTATAAATCAGAGCATTGAATATAGGAGTAGGGAAGTAATGTTAAAATTGTACAAGGCATTGGTAAGACCAATTCTGGAGTATGGTGTACAATTTTGGTCGCCTAGTTATAGGAAGGATGTCAACAAAATAGAGAGAGTACAGAGGAGATTTACTAGAATGTTGCCAGGGTTCCAGCAACTATGTTACAGAGAAAGGTTGAACAAGTTAGGTCTTTATTCTTTGGAGCGCAGAAGGTTAAGAGGGGACTTGATTGAGGTCTTTAAAATGATGAAAGGGATAGACAGAGTTAACGTGGATACGTTTTTCCCATTGAGGGTAGGGAAGATTCAAACAAGAGGGCATGACATGAGAATTAAGGGACAGAAGTTTCGGGGTAACGTGAGGGGAAACTTCTTTACTCAGAGGGTGGTGGCTGTGTGGAATGAGCTTCCAGCAGAAGTGGTGGAGGCAGGATCGATTTTAACATTTAAGAGTAAAGTGGATAGGTATATGGACGTGAAGGGAATGGAGGGGTATGGTCTGAGTGCAGGTAGATGGGACTAGGGGAAAACAAATGGTCGGCACGGACTGGAAGGGCCGAGAGGGCCTGTTTCCATGCTGTAATTGTTATATGGTTATATGGTAGTTGTGCGGGGCTGGTCCCGACATCATTCTCACCAATCAGCTGGGCAGGAGGCGGACCAACTGAATTTGGACGTCACACAGCGTTGGGCGGTGATGTCATCACGCAATGGCACGCCGGGCAGTGGCGTCATCGCGCAACTCCACACGCTGGGGGTACGTCGTCAAGGCGATGCGTACGAAGTCAAGACGCTGCGTACGATGACAAGACGCTGCGTACGCCATCAATGCGCCTGCGGGCCGACAGGCCGTTGGCATCGCAATTTTCGAACAGTGCAGGATTTTCGGAGCCCCGCACGATGTTGGTACCAACTCCGCACAACTCCATTCGCCTCCGCGGTTCGAAGTGGGACCGGCCCCGCACAGCTGTACGCCTCATGCAACCACGTTTGGTTGCGCTAGACGCGTGCAATCGCATGCTGGTGGGAC
Source organism: Okamejei kenojei (assembly GCA_035221665.1). Classification (NCBI taxonomy): domain Eukaryota; kingdom Metazoa; phylum Chordata; class Chondrichthyes; order Rajiformes; family Rajidae; genus Okamejei; species Okamejei kenojei. The sequence goes on along the minus strand of CM069133.1, from coordinate 109,721,582 downwards.
AGGCCCTTAAGTGACTTACCATGTATTGGTATCAATTAAAGTGTGCAATTCTACCATCACGATGGTGTGGAAGGCAAATCAAGTCAAGTGGGAGACCGATATGATCCTGCCCATTTTCAAAATGCTTTCCAAGTATACACAAAATGCTGGAGTAACTCAGTGGGTGAGGCAGCATCTATGGAGAGAAGGAATTGCCGACATTTCGCGGCGAGACCCTTCTTCAGTTTCGACCTGAAACGTCGCCAATTCCTTCTCTCTATAGATGCTGCCTCACCCACTGAGTTACTCCAGCATTTTGTGTCTACCTTCGATTTACCAGCATCTGCAGTTCTTTCTTAAACATTCTCCAAGTATATCCTGGTTTATTTGGTCCCTGTTCTTTTCCCCTTTGCTTTACCTGGTATTAATACTAAAAACACTTTAAAAAAACTGAACTTAAAATATCTCTGGTTACAACCACACAATGGCGCAGAGAAAATACTTGAGGTTAAGAAGCTGGATCCAAAAAAAAGGGAGGGAAAATACTTACTTCTAAGTGCAGTTTCTGGCCTGTTGTCTGCCTTGTCGTGAACCCATTCAGGAGGAGGTGGCCGAATGTTCGCTTGGGAGGCAGCATAAGCCACAGGGTCATTACTGACCCAGGCAGTCAGGTAGATGTAAAAAGCATTGGGATTGATGATTCCATCAGCATTCACTAATCGCTGTTTAGTCAACTGCAACACAATGAGAAGCTGCTTAGATCACAATATTTTATTTCGTTTTTTTTTTCAGTAACATACCTCACAGCCACAGAATAAAAGAACAACCAAAATCCTCACATAAAGCAATCTTGCTGTCACAAGGAATTAATTAAACCCAAATTTTACTTCAGTTAAAGGTTCAAAATACATCACAAACACATCAGTATTTAGCATTCCACACACACACACACATATATATATATATATATATATATATATATATATATATATATATATATATATATATATATATATATATATATATATATATATATATATATATAATATAATTTTTTAGAAAAATCTAAAATGAGAACGAAAGAAAATTTGGCAAGAGTCCCCCATGCACGTCTGTGTGCAGTTAACCTCTGTTGTTAACGCCAAAGGAAATGCCACCCAGCAAATGGGGGAGAGCTATAAAAATAAAACAACATCTGTACAAATTTTGCTAGCACTTGCTTCATCTGACCTGTGTATATTCAGATAATGCACCATGCCAAAAAACAGACAGAAGCAGAATCTTGCTTGGATCACCCGTGGAGCAGTTTTCTTTTGAATGTTCATCTCAGACAGAAAACAGCATGGACTTTAGTGTCAAAAAGAACTGCTTTTGTTGCCAAAAATTGCACATTTTGGAAGGGGAAATGAAATATATGGAAACTGTATAGTTTTACTTTTAAGTGCACTTGTCATGTTTTCTATTTGAATGACAGAGGCACTGAAAAAATGTGATACACTAGATCTGGATTTAATTAATCCACAGGATACTCGACAACTGTACGTCTTCTGCTGTATGTGGAATCAAACAGTGCGGCTTGCAACCCCTGTGGGCATGGCACACTTTTCTCCCTCCCAGGCACAGGAAATTACATCAGAAGTTACAGTCCCAACATTTGGTCCCACAAGCTACACCTGGTAAAGAATGAACTACTGTATTTAGAGCTTACATGGGTAAATGCTCATTCAAGCCAACTCTTGATCAGTATTTTGTGTCTTAATTCTTTCAGTGTTAACGGGTACGCTGTAGCCAGCAGAAAAGCAACATGTTTTACACTATAATAATTTAAAACAATGTACTCTGTAAAACTGTCACGTTGAATATGGCAGAGAAGGTAGAGAAGAAACAGAACTATTCTCAGAACATTATTGATGGTACTTCGCCAAAAAAGACAAATGGCTAGAGTGAGAATCTAATTGCTTTTCAGTGCTTAGTACCATTTCCACTGAGACGTCGCATTTGTAATGAAAGCAGACAATAAAAAAATTGAAATTCTGTAACCTTTTGTGCAGAAACCATGTGGAGAAATAATGGATTACCACAAAAGAGGCCACTAAAATGTTCGAGGAATTTTGGGTTCACACTCAGCAACTCAAAATACAAAATAAATTCAGATATTCTCTCACTCATCAATAAAGGAGGTGTTGATTTTCTCATAAACCCTTACCTGACTTAAGTCAGTAGGTTTGTGCCTATTACCAGTCTGAATTAGCAACTTGTATGCCAGAACACCATCATCAGACCCATTTTTGTAATTGTTGTGGGTGATCTTTCCAGCTTTCCATTCCCTGTCAAAGGTATCTTGCAGATCTGATTAAAAGTTGAAACATTTTGTAAACAACAAATAATCTGCAATTCCAAAACGTGTAATTTTTCACATAAGGGATTTAAATCAATGAAATGAACTCACAGAATCACATAGTTAAAACACAACAAGTGGAGGCATGAAAATGTAAATCAATATTCTGCATAATTGTCTACTTTTTGAAAATGAATGGAAACCTTATTGTTTTTTTTTAAATTTTGTGGTGTTTGGCCAGTTTGGCTGCAGGAGTCAGTCCATTCTCGTGAAAATGGCAAGACCTGTTATTTATATCTGTAAACTAGTCATTCCCATAGTCAGCACAAGATGGACAGAGAAATGTGTGTGATTGAAAATGTAATTTTTGTTGCAGTTAAATGCAGGAGCTACTTCCACAACAAGTGATTTCTACAATAAGTTTTATGTCGTTTCATTACACTCCAGAAATTCAACAGGATATTTCCCAAGAGGGTCATAGTGTGTCATATACACAAATATAAGAAATAGATAGCTAATAATTGGAAATACTACCAACACGCATGTAAGGCTAAAGAGGAACATTGGTCAGAATTGATGATCCTGATTGCCAGCAATAAGGATTGATGAAAACCACATTAGTACAGATACAAAAATTCTTGTTTGTGCATTGCCCATGAGACTGAATAGTTTGCAAAAGGAAACACAAGAGACTGCAGATGTTGGAATCTCGGGCAAAAACAACTGCTGGCTCTGCCGAGTCCCTCCAGGAATTTGTTTTTGAATAGTTTGCAAATTCGCTGTTTGGCTCATCCATGAAAAGAACTCTAAGACTAGTCTCATTTTGCAATTGGAGCTGTAACCAATTATAAATCACCATAATCAAGAGATGCAAATAATTATTACATGAGAATGTAGAAACAAAGAAGTGCAATTTACACCAAAAGGAACAAACTGCTGGAGTCAGGAGGCAGCATCATTGGAGACCATGAATAGGTGACATTCCAGGTTGGGACTCTTCTTCAGACAGATCAGGTCTCAAACAAGAGATTTGTAATAATGAATATTTTTAGTCGATAATCAGAATCAGTAAGCTTGCTATCTCAGGTAGAATGTTTTGAAAATATTCAGAATATATCAATACTGGAATGTCAATCCACAGAAAGCCCTGTGTAGGAGAATTGGACAGGGGGTGACTGAGGGAAGTGGGGAAGTTTCTTCATTGACCTCTACTCGTCTACAATGACAGGAAATCATAGAATTGTTACAGCATGAAAGAAGACCATTCTGCCCGTCGTGTCTGTTTCACTCTCCACTAGAGAGGTTCTCGAGTTTCATTCATTTGGTCTTTTCTCCATGTTTGACATTTTTCTTCACCATACTTGTATCCAATTCCCTTTTTAAGGCTACAATGGAACTTATCTCCACCATGCAGTGCATTCCAGATTCCAACCACAAGCTGCGTTAAAATGTTTTTCCTCATGTCACTCTTAATTCCCTTCCCTGCTATTTTCAAAATGAGATCTCCAGCCCTTGACCCCTCCACCGAAGGATACAGCCTCCCACCATCCACTCTGTCCAGTTCCCTCATCATTTTATATACTTTCAACGAAACCCAGAGAACCAATTGCAACCTCTCTAATTTATCTGTGTAACTGTAGTCCCTCATCTCAGTGATCATTCTCAGAAAAAAATATACACACACACAATATATATTATATATATATCCAAAATACAGCCAAAACGGTACACGATAGCGCTATAATTTTAGGCCCACCTTACCATTCGCCTGGGGTGTTCGATTTGACAAAGTAATTCCATTTAAAAACTTTAATTTACTTTAAACCCCCTGGGCCCGCTGCGGTCCCACTTGCCGGCCCAGTCAGCCGCGCCTGCACAGTTGGGGGAAGGTTGCCAGGCCTGGTATCCGCGCTTGCGCTGTTGGGGAGGGTTGCCGGGCACACGTCACAACGGAGATCTCTGGCGTAACAATGGGGACACGTCAGCCGGGCCTGCGCAGTTGAGGGAGAATTACCGGGCCGGAATCGTCATTTTTACTGAACATCGCCTAGTGCATGGGTGAGTGGTGGAATATTGTGTTAGGGGTGGGGGACCCAACGGGTCCGCGCTTAGTCTAGTATTTTATAAAGTTTAGCATAATTTTATTTATTTTGTACTCCGTGAATTGGGTGCACTCCATTAACTGTTTTCTCAACCTGTTGTACAACCTGGAATAATTTATGCACACACAGCTGAGATCTAGGGGCTAGCGGAATCAAGGGATATGGGGAGAAGGCAGGCACAGGTTACTGATTGTGGATGTTCAGCCATGATCACGATGAGTGGCAGTGCAGGCTTGGAGGGCCAAAATGGCCTCCTCCTGCACTATTTTCCATGTTTCTATATTGCATCTCATCATTCTTCTTTCCAAAATGCATCACATCAAATTTCTCTGCATTTTAATTGTGTCAAGTCTTGAAAACAATCTGAAGGGTCCCGACCCAAAACGTCGCCTGTCCATTTCCCTTCATTAATATTGCCTGAACCGCTGAGTTCCTCCAGCAGTCTTTTTATTTTACTTAAGATTCCAACATCTGCAGTCTCTTGTGCATCTCTCTCTCTCAAACCATTGATCCCAAACACTGATTCGTGGAGAACACAATTTTTTCACCTTCCCCAGTCAGAGCAATCATCAATCATTCACCACCAGCCTCCATTGATCAATACATAGCCATCCACATCCATCCCATCTATGTCCCTTTTACGCCATGTATTTTAAACTTACCGATGAACCAGTTATGTGGGTTTAAATTCATGTACATTATACCGACTCATCATAGAGTCCTATTAAAATAACTAAACACAATTTGCTCTGCATAAACTTACGTTGGATCTCATGACTCAATTTCTCTCCGGATACCTATTAACCCTGCAATATTTCTAAAAGCTTCTATGTTTCTAAAAGATTTCCCAGCAATGTGATAAAGTGAGTGGCCTGTAGTTGTAGACCATAACATTGCTCCCTCCTTTGAATCAGTAACTAACATTTACTTCTCTCCAGCACTGACAGCACCCGTGTGTGTAAATAGTTTAGGAGAATTAAGATCAGCCCCCATAATTTCTCCTACACTTCCCTCAAAGTCTTACGAAGATCCAATCTACTCCTGATGACACGTTCATCAAGCTTTTCCACATGCAATCAATTTTTAACATATCCAATGACGCACCGTCTCCTGTTCCACTATTACTTTGGAAGCACCTGGTGAAGACCAATGCAAAGTATTCTTTCAAAATTTATGTGAAAGTTCCCATTTTTGTCCTTTATGGACCCCGTTAATTTATGTATTACCATTTATATGCCCAGAGAATACTTCACACATGGTCGCTTCACTTCCCATTTTAATTTTCACTTCCCCTCTGATTCTTTTATAACCAGCCAGGTGGTCGCTGGCATTTACAACCATACACGCATCACAAGTAGCTGTTTTTTTGGCTTCATCTTCCTCTGCATCTCTTTCATAAATGGCGTCTCTGGATTGGTTTGTCTTTCTTTTGCACTTCATGGGATGTGCTTCAACTGTGCTTGAATCATTCTACCTAAAAGATTGGTTCCATTTTAATTTTGCATATCAACCTTTGGTTCCAACTTACTAAAGGATGGATGGCTTTACTCCAATTAATCAGTTTGTACTTTGGTTCTCGCTCCCTATTGAGACAGACTGGTCACCAACAGCTTCAGCCTCTAAAACATCTTGTGCCAGCTTAAAATCAATTTTGTTAATGCCTCTAAGCTCCTGCTCGGGACCTTGTTTGCAGTTACAGGTTTTAACAAAAACCTGAATGCAAACCTGTGTGTTCTTGATAGACGGCAACTTTCTCTAACAGCAATTATACACACTACGTTTCACACAGCAGACTGGAGGAAAATGCGTACAGCACAGGGTGAAAACAGTATGAACGTCCAAGTTAAAAAGAAAAGGAACTCAGCCGTTCCTCGAGCACAGCATGAGTTAGCACTGTGTCCTCAATTCATTCCATCTGTTTAACTTGGGCAGCACATACAAGTCGTGAGATCTGTTGCCAGCATATGTAAAGATCACAGCCAACACCTATTCATTCTGAACTGCTATTTTCCTCTGCACCCTTTTTAAAAAAAACATAGAAGATCAGTGGCTGTTCCAAGCAGGTAATTTGGATCACATTTGGAACAGGAAGCCACAACCCTGTACAACGAGCCTCTGTGTGAGCAGATGACAAACCGCATACCCAACATTTAGACCCACCTCACAGCTGCACTGAAGCTGTAATCAAAACCATCATTACAAATCTGATAGGTTAACTACAGCTGTAAGGAGATAAGGGTAAAAAAGCCAGGCACAAATGCCATTGCCCGAGGGCTGAGCTTGCTCATTCCAGATTGAAAAAAAAACTCCCACGTAGACTTGCAGACTCCAACCTAAAACAAACTGGTTTGAAACAATGGCAAGAGCTTCAAAAGCACACACTGCACACCTGCCAAACTTGATGCACATTCCCAGACATGCCTTGGAATGAAGAGGAACCAATGCGTAAATACCACCTAGGTGATTTCAAAGCACTCCACAGAGTGTGGCCTTGGGTTGCACACATGTTTTCAAAGCTTAGTTTCCCTAAATAATGATAGCGCAAATGGATTATCTTCCATCCAGTCAACACAAAAAACCACCGGCACAACATTTAATGAACGTGTGCCCCACCAATAATAAGATTGTTTACCTCAAAGGTGGACACTACAGCGCTTATTACTTTTTGCACAGTGATGCATATTCAACTTTAATTTGGAATGAACCATATTGCAGTAATCTCCAGGTAAAAATGCTAACCTTTGAAAAACTAGACTAGGCACTTATTGTAGAGATCCACATAGGTATATCAGACAATCATGGACATCAGTGCTCATCCAATCACAAATCAAGTTTTGATTACAAATCACCCACAACCAGTTGCATTTGGGGTTTTCACATCAAGATAATAACATTCACAATGAGGTGAGCAATGGCAATCTTTCACCCCTTCAGGCAATCAATTAAGCAACGTCTTGTTATCTCCCTACCACTGTTGTTATGAATCAGAGATATTGTATACGGTCTACAATCGCTAACCTGGCAATATTATTACAATACTAAAATTCCAGCCAGAAATCACAGCAAAATGCAAAGCTAGGACTAAAAGATACTTTAAAATATAAACCAGGAGTGGTACATCAGTGAGTGAACCAAGTTATTTGAGAGGATGAATGAGAACAGAAATATCGTGATTTTGATGAAACCAAATGACCATTGCAGATTTTAACAGCAAAACGAGCAGGTTCTCAGCACAAATGGATTAATCCTGGCCAGTAAATCTGCGTGAGTGCACAAATGGATGCATGTTTTCCAACAGCGGTCACTAGCTATTGATCAAAGGCAGTCTCTGTCTGATCTTTCTCCTTTCAGATTAGAGATGCAGGGCCATCTGTCACAACTACAGAGCTGAAAATGGTTTTGTTTATAAGTGTTAAAGAAGGAACTGCAGATGCTGGAGAATCGAGGGTACACAAAAGGCTGGAGAAACTCAGCGGGTGCAGCAGCATCTAAGGAGCGAAGGAGATGGGCGACGTTTCGGGTCGAGTCTGAAGAAGGGTCTCGACCCAAAACGTCGCCTATCTCCTTCGCTCCTTAGATGCTGCTGCACCCGCTGAGTTTCTCCAGCCTTCTGTGTCCCCATGGTTTTGTTTATAGTGGCTTCTGCATTTCATGGTGAAAGATTTATAATTCAGCATTTAATAGGCAAATATTGGCAATATCAAAATTACATCCAGCAGTTAATAGAATAGGCAGCTGATATATCATTCCGAAATGACAATTTTTGATCATTTCTTCTTTCTCTAGAAAAATTCCTACAATTCTCAAATTTAAATATTCCCGTTTGCTTTCACGGCTTTCTGAAAATGTAGACCTTTTTAAGAGATCATTTATATCATCCTGGCCCTATCTTTCCGAAACAGGTTTACAATAGAAACTATTTCTCTTCTAGTTGGGTTCCAAGGTGAGGCTATCGGCATGAATTTTTAACTGTTTCTCTCTCCAAAGACGATGCCCGAACTGCTCAATATCGCCAGAACTCTCTGCCTTGATGTCAGATTTCCAGCATCTACACTATTTTTGCCATGCACAATTAGAAATAAATCTTGTCAACTATGCAAATATATCTAGTTTCAAGCACATTATAACAAACACTCTAATTTCTTTCCAGTATTTAAAATACAGTGGGTATTACCACCTTCGGTAGGCATTCATGAAAAGGAAGAAAATCTAGTACTGTCGCCTGACCATCAGCTATATAGTTTTGCATTCACACAGTGATAGCAGGTAGGTTTTTCGATACCAAACATGTTGTAAACTAGTTGGATTACCAATGAAAGCATCTACCTATTCCAAACAAGGCAATCATATCAAGGAGACACAGGGTCAGTGGTTGTCATAGAGTAATGGCGCCAGGAAGCCGGCTCACTGGGTCTACACTGACCATCAAGTACCCACCCTTACAGTGTTCATAAGGGATTATTATATGTTCTGGTGTGTCACTAGTATTCGCCAGATTAAAGTCGGGCTGCTAATAGGGAGTACCAAAGATGACAGAACAGACTGTGATGATCACAGAGGGATGGTGATAAGCAGATTAATGCAGGGATAGGGTGGCCAAAACACTCCTTGGCTGGATCATTCTTACTGCACTTTCCAGAATTATTTTCTAGAGGTGAATGTCCAAGAACAGAACACCCATTGAGAGGCATACGAGTATGTCATCTGAGCCCTCAAAATCCGGTCAATGCAATAATGGAAGAAACACCCAGCACACAGAATGAAACATGCTCTTTCATTGTAGATTTTTAGATCAACAACACGGAAACAGGCCCTTTGGCTCAACTCATCCCTGCAAGCATGGTGCGCTATTGAAGCTAGTCCTATTTGCCCAATTCACATTGGGCCCAATAGAGGCCCAGGAGCGGTTGACAGAGGCCCAGGAGCGGTTGACAGAGGCCCAGGAGCGGTTGACAGAGGCCCAGGAGCGGTTGACAGAGGCCCAGGAGCGGTTGACAGAGGCCCAGGAGCGGTTGCAGTAGCAGGAGCCCAAATCCGTAACGTTCCATTCACAGCTCGCAACAAGTGGGCTTGAGGAAGCCGCTGATTGGTGGAAGAGGACTCGAGGGAGCAGCTGATTGGCAGTCAGATCCCTGCTGATTTCTTTCAGCTAAAATCCTTGCATTGTATTGTACATTGTATTGTATTGTATCCAGGGTAAGGGGGAGGATGAGTGCCAGGGCAGTTTACTGTTCTGGATGTCAGATGTGGGAGGTCATGCAGTCAGATAGCTCTGCAGACATCCACATCTGCGCCAGGTGCGTCAAGATGGCGCCCCAATTGGACCGTATTCGGTACCTGGAGCAGCAGCTCGATGACCTCCGTCTGGTCAGGGAGAGTGAGGAAGCCATAGAGAGGAGCTACAGACAGGTGGTCACTCCAAAACCACAGGAGGCAGAAAAGTGGGTCACAGTTAGGAGAGGCAAGAGGCAGAGGCAGAGACTAGAGAGTACCCCGGTGGCTGTACACCTTGGCAATAAGTACTCCTGTTTGAGTACTGATGGGGGACACAGCCTACCTGGGGGTAGCAACAGCGACCGGGCCTCTGGTACAAAGATCGACCCTGTTGCTCAGAAGGGTAAGGAAAAGAAGAGGAGGGCAGCAGTAATAGGGGACTCTATAGTTAGGGGGTCAGATAGGCGATTCTGTGGAATCAGGAGACCCGGATGATAGTTTGCCTCCCTGGTGCCAGGGTCCGGGATGTGACTGAACGTGTCCAAGATATTTTGAAATGGGAGGGAGAGGAGCCAGAGGTCGTGATACATATAGGCACCAATGACATAGGTAGAAAAAGAGAGGAGGTCCTGAAAGGAGAATTTAGGGAGTTAGGAAGAGTGTTAAGGAGAAGGACCGCAAAGGTAACAATCTCAGGATTACTGCCTGTACCACGCGACAGTGAGAGTAGGAATGGAGCAAGGTGGAGGATCAATGCGTGGCTAAAGGACTGGTGCAGAGCGCAGAGATTCAAGTTTCTGGATCATTGGGACCTCTTTTGGGGAAGGTGTGACCTGTACAAAAAGGACGGGTTGCACTTGAACCCGAGGGGAACCAATATCCTGGCGGGGAGATTTGTAAAGGCTACTGGGGAGACTTTAAATTAGATCGGTTGGGGGGAGGGACTCAAATAGAGAAGGCAAGTAGTCCGTTTGTGAGGCAGGAGGCAGAGAAGAGAAGCAGTCAGACGCAACACGTAGGGAGGAAAGAAGAAAAAAATAACAAACGGAGAATAAGAAGTGGAGGGTTTCTTAAATGTGTGAGCAGAGAGACAGAGGGGTATAAAATGAGGATAGGAACAATAGGTAGCAAGGTGAAAAGTGGCAGGAAAACAAATCCAGGGCAAAAATCTAAAAAGGCCACATTTCAACATAATTGTAAAAGGGCCAAGAGTGTTGTAAAAACAAGCCTGAATGCTTTGTGTCTCAATGCGAGGAGCATTCGTAATAAGGTGGATGAGTTGAATGTGCAGATAGCTATTAATAATTATGATATAGTTGGGATCATGGAGACATGGCTCCAGGGTGACCAAGGCTGGGAGCTGAACATCCAGGGACATTCAATATTCAGGAAGGATAGACAGAGAGGAAAAGGAGGTGGGGTAGCGTTGCTTGTTAGAGAGGAGATTAACGCAATAGAAAGCAATGACATTAGCTTGGAGGATGTGGAATCGATATGGGTGGAGCTGTGAAAAAGCAGCCTACCAGGGGACTGGGAGAAATTCAGAGACCAACAGAGGAGGACAAAGGGCTTAATTAGGAAAGGGAAAATGGAGTATGAAAGAAAACTGGCAGGAAAATTTTTATCGATATGTGAAGCGCAAAAGATTAGTTAAAACAAATGTAGGTCCCTTGCAGTCAGAAACGGGTGGATTGATCATGGGGAACAAGGACATGGCAGACCAATTGAATAACTACTTTGGTTCTGTCTTCACTAAGGAAGACATAAATAATTTGCCGGAAATAGCAGGGGATCGCGGGTCAAATGAGATGGAGGAAATGAGTGAAATCCAGGTTAGCCGGAAAGTGGTGTTAGGTAAATTGAATGGATTAAAGGCCGATAAATGCCCAGGGCCAGATAGGCTGCATCCCAGGGTACTTAAGGAAGTAGCCCCAGAAATAGCAGATGCCTTAGTGATAATTTTTCAAAACTCTTTAGATTCTGGAGTAGTTCCTGAGGATTGGAGGGTAGCTAATGTAACCACACTTTTTAAAAAGGGAGGGAGAGAGAAAACGGGGAATTACAGACCAGTTTGTCTAACATCAGTAGTGGGGAAACTGCTAGGGTCAATTATTAAAGATGGGATAGCAGCGCATTTGGAAAGTGGTGAAATCATTGGACAAAGTCAGCATGGATTTACGAAGGGTAAATCATGTCTGACGAATCTTATCGAATTTTTTGAGGATGTAACTAGTAGAGTGGATAAGGGAGAAGCAGTGGATGTGTTGTATCTGGACTTTCAGAAGGCTTTTGACAAGGTCCCACACAAGAGATTGGTATACAAACATAAAGCACACGGTATTGGTGGTTCAGTATTGATGTGGATGGAGAACTGGCTGGCAGACAGGAAGCAAAGATTAGGAGTGAACGGGTCCTTTTCAGGATGGCAGACAGTGACTAGTGGGGTGCCGCAAGGCTCAGTGCTGGGACCCCAGCTATTTACAATATATATTAATGATTTGGACGAGGGAATTAAATGCAACATCTCGAAGTTTGCGGATGACACAAAGCTGGGGTGCAGTGTTAGCTGTGAGGAGGATGCTAGGAGGCTGCAGGATGACTTGGATAGACTGGGTGAGTGGGCAAATGCATGGCAGATGCAGTATAATGTGGATAAATGTGAGGTTATCCACTTTGGTGGCAAAAACAGGAAGGTAGACTATTATTTGAATGGTGACCGATTAGGAAAAGGGGAGATGCCAGCGAGACCTGGGTGTCATCGTACACCAGTCATTGAAAGTAGGCATGCAGGTGCAGCAGGCTGTGAAGAAAGCAAATGGTATGTTGGCATTCGTAGCAAAAGGATTTGAGTACAAGAGCAGGGAGGTTCTACTGCAGTTGTACAGGGTCTTGGTGAGGCCACACCTGGAGTATTGCATACAGTTTTGGTCTCCTGATCTGAGGAAAGACATTCTTGCCATAGAGGGAGTGCAAAGAAGGTTCACCAGACTGATTCCTGGGATGGCACGACTTCCATATGAAGAAAGACTGGATAGACTCGGCTTGTACTCGCTGGAATTTAGAAGGTTGAGGGGTGATCTCATAGAGACTTACAAAATTCTTAAGGGGTTGGACAGGCTAGATGCAGGAAGATTGTTCCCGATGTTGGGGAAGTCCAGGACAAGGGGTCACAGTTTAAGGATAAGGGGGAAGTCTTTTAGGACCGAGATGAGAAAATCGTTTTTCACACAGAGAGTGGTGAATCTGTGGAATTGTCTGCCACAGAAGGTAGTTGAGGCCAGTTCGTTGGCCATATTTAAGAGGGAGTTGGTTGTGGCCCTTGTGGCTGAAGGGATCAGGGGGTATGGAGAGAAGGCAGGTACAGGATACTGAGTTGGATGATCAGCCATGATCATATTGAATGGCGGTGCAGGCTCGAAGGGCCGAATGGCCTGCCCCTGCACCTAATTTCTATGTTTCTATGTTTAATAGTCATAGAGATCATCTGAAATTTTGATTTGACTTCCATATTAAAGATCAAGGATGATCTCTCTGAACTTCACACGGCGTTCCACGATTTCATGTAATATTTGGATTTTGGGATAAATTAATTTCATCTAGTAATAATTAAATATAATTTACAACATGCATTTACATGGTGTTTTAACACAAAAAACATCATGAACAATTAATAATCAATAGCATGTGCATACAAATGCCACTGTAAATTCCTCTTCCATGGGCTAAATACAGCTAAAATTGTACAATTTTCAAAAAAGCGGCGCTGCCCAAGCAGCTGCGGTTCGCCTGCAGTGCGTCTGCCTTTTCCTTTTTTTTTTGTTTTCTTTTGTCTTGTTGGACGTATGTTTTAGTTTATTTTTAGTTGTGTATGTGTGGGGGGCTGGGAAACTTGTTTGTCTCTTCCTTCAGGGGGATGCGGCCCTTTCTTTGTCGAATCTCCATCTCCGTCTGCGCTGAGGCCTAATCATGGAGCTAGCGGCCTACAACTTGGGCCGACCTCGAGGTTCCGGAGGCAGAGCCAGGACTCACCATCGCGAAGCTGGCCGACTTCGGGGCACTGGTGGCGCTGGCCCGATTTCGGAGCCTCGGAGGCTTTGACTGCGGGCTCAGTGGACGACAACATCGGGAACTCGCAGGTTCCAGGTTGGTGACCGATTCTCCGGAGGTCCCGCAACAACAGCTTTGTCCGCTGGGCTGGAGGGTGGCAGCTTCGGCCGCCCCGGGCCGCGGAGTTTGAACTGGCCCGTTCGCGGGACTCACCATCATCCGGCGGGGGGCCCCCCAAGATCGAAAGCCTGGATCGCCTCAACGCAGAGGGAGAACAAGGAAGGAAGAGACAAGGACTTTAAGACTTTTGCCTTCCATCACAGTGAAGAGGTGCCTGGTAGACTCACTGTGGTGGATGTTAAACTGTGTTCATTGTGTTTTATTATTTTATTCTCCATCATGACTGCAAGGTACGTAATTTTGTTCAAACTAACAAGTTTGACAATTTTAAGGGTAACATTTCTTTCATCTTCCCCGATCAATAATTTAAAATATGAGGAAGTGAATACGGTTCTTACCTTGTAACCAGTCATGAAAATAGTGCAGCCACATTCTTGGAAGGTCTCCATTTTCATCCAATAATATGAATTTCACATTTCTGAAGCTTTTGTGCAGGTCATACAGCAGATACTGTGCATTAGGATAGTCTGTTTCTTGTTTAGTTACAATGTACATGTTGTAGAATGAGAAGTATTTAAACTGTGCTGCAATAAAGTCATATTCTCGAGTGTCACGAGGCACAATGTCTGTAAGATCCAGTCCATCTCTGACTATTGTAGTTCCATAGAGGCTGATCCCAAGTAAACCCAAAAAGAGAAATATGACTGCAATCTGTGATAAAGGGGGGAAAAAAAGTCAGTTTAAAAAATAACAAAATTCACAATGGATCTACAAAAACTACTTCTGGCGGCACTTGGTTACAGGCCAAATAAAGTATACGATCAACACAATGATGAGCGGAAACCACGTTAAAAAAGTAACATGATATATTCATAAGCAAAAATAAATGTGTTATTTCATTTGCAGGTTAGATCTCTCCATTCTATTGAACTTTAAAGTCCTATGAATTAATGTATCCCTTCATTCTTTTCAAAACGTGCTCTATTTCACAACTTCAATGAAATATGTCAAATGTATTCATTCGTCTGTGGCTTGCAATATTATTCATCTTAAACATCCATCTCTATCTGCCCCCCCACCCCAGCCAGATCCAAATATTGTGCTTGATTCTGCATATATCCTCTGCAAAGATTGTTATTATGCCTCAAAAAAAAGTTTTAACATCCATACAATACTAAATAGAATTAAAATGAAGACTGAATGGAAATATTTTACTGTAATATTGCTTAATACATCATGGCAGCAAACAGAATTTAACAAAACCAGTACTCACCTTTGTCGTTGGTTTGAGCAATAGCGGTGCATAATGTTTTTCGGCAAAGAAAGAGAGAGTCCACTTGGTGCAGGGTGGGTCAGCACAGTTATTACTGGGATCTGTAAACTGGGAGAGAAGGTCCCGTGTTGAACTGGCAGTATCCGGGCTCTGAGGGGCAAGTGAATCCTGTGTAGTTGGAGTGACTGGCTGAACGGAAATCTCAGAGCAAGGCTCTGCAGTTGTATAGTACACCTGGGTATGAGGATCATATTCTGTGCGCAGCTGCACTGTAGACTGCATGGTAATTTGGGTCTCATGGGTAAAATTTTGATTAACATATGGTGGTGGTGGTGGTAGTGGTAGTTGGCGAGGATGGTTGTCATTTGTATCTCTATAAGCTTGTGGTTCAATCTGAATAACTCGGTTGGCACAGGGACTAAAAGAAAGAGGAGAAAAATTAATGTGTTGACAGTGCAGTTATCACAGTTACTTCAACACTCATTATTTACATTTTTCATGGAATCCCAGAGATTACTAAACACGCATTGGACTTTTACACCGAATTACATCAATTACTTCCTATTGGTGCAATAGAAGTCAGGATTAAACTTCAACATTAATCTGATTATCTTGACACAAAAGGTCAAGTAAGTGGTTATTGGTGGCTGAGGTGCTTATGAAAACAGCTCACTAAAAAAAAAAAAATTGACCCCTGTAGAGATGGTACACAGACACCTTAAGGTCTTCACTACTTTATTAATCATACATCATATAGCCCTGGCTGTACGTGGTCTGTCACGATCACTAGAGAGAGAGCTAGGGGCGTGTGGGTTACAATTATACTAACTGGTGGGGGGGGGGGGGGGGGGGGGGGGGGGGGGGGGGGGGGGGGGGGGGGGGGGGGGGGGGACATCGTCACTATCAATTAAAGATTCAAATTTCCTAGTCTCCTCATTTATAATAATTCGTCTCTCATCTCCCCTCTGTTACAATTAGAAATGAATGGGTTGAGGTCAAGGTGATGTTATTTTACATTTTATGTCCTACTAGATCCTGACTATGCAATATTTGTTACATTTTTCTTCACAGTGAGAGAAATCTGCAACAAACCTATTATCTTGTAAAAGGTTACAAGGTTATGGTAAGGAACCAAGCAGGAGGCCCTTCAGGTTTCACGACAAGTTCCAAGGACAACTTGGAACATTAAAAATGTTAATTCCTTCATACCTGGTAAAACAGCAGAGGATGTCAAGCCTCCTCTCCTCCCTGCGATAGAGGTCCATGCTGAGAATGGCAGGGAAGATGAGCAGAACCATAGCAAAGTTAAAGACCACAACAACAGCAGCCTGGAAACAAAATGGAAAGATAGTCCATTTGAGAAAAGACAACCATTGCGATGAAAGTAATTACACACATGTATTACACATGAAGTTAAGCATAACTTCATTTTTAATTCTTAAGGTTTATGGACAAAAGATTTACTTTAGAGGCATCCTTTGAGAGGCAGTTTCCATAATTACAACTCAAATTAGTGAAATCATGACCATTCATGAAAGATTATTTTTCAGAGAAGGGTTGACAGTTGTTGTATAAATAGATTCTAAAAATTAAATCAAAAGTCTCTTTATCCTAAAGATGTTTGAAAATGGGAATTGACTTGGTTTTTGCCAGGTGCTTTTTTGCACATTCAGTGAACCTTATCCATATCAATAAATTCATTATTAAATGCAACTTACACAGCATTAAGTACAAAAGAATGGATTCAAAACTCCATGTACTAATGTGCTTTGCGCTACAACTAAATACAAGAGCAACACTAGTTGGAATAGTAACAAACCAGAGATATTTAATTTTCCCACTTACAGACTGCCTACAATAAATATCATAACCATATTTAAAATTGTGCACCTTCACGGGTTAAGCATAAAATAGTGTTTCTTACTAGGCTTCTTAAAATACATATCAATCCCAAATGGGAAAACATGTATCCATGCTGTTCCTGTAAAATTCTTTAAATGTTATTTCTCTTCTTGTGAGACCGAGTAGTTCGAACAAAAAAAAAAACGTGATATCCTTCGAAAGCATTTTCCAAATGAACATATCAACTTTGAAAGTGATAGGGATTAAGCTTTAAAATTCATGTCTCTGTGGTTTCAAACACAGAAGCTATTCTCACTTTATCAGAATTCAAATAAATCAAACAACTCAAATATGCATCATCAATAAGCCGTCCATAGAGAAACCGGTTACTTCATGCTAAGGTTAAAAAGAATGAAAGCCTGTGCACAAGATCCACAAAGAGAAGTCAGCATGACTGGTTGGTGGGGCCCACTCTAAGGTACAGGCTGTATATGCCATTCCCGGTGGACCACCCAGAGAGCATGGATAGACTGCATAGCCAGAGGTGATGAGCAGATGATGAGGCCTGTCATCCACAGTTCCCACCTTACTTCTGCCTGCTTGCAACTCTGTTAGATCCTCCTTTTGTTGTGCTTTTCAATACCCTGTTCTTAACTGCTAGAACAGCTTTTCTTCAGAGTGCAATTCTATTTGTCATACAATCAAGGCAGGGGTCTACAAAGGTTAAGGAATTGGGGAAGGGGGCTATGTAGGTCATTCACTGCACTTACTCAATCTGCCACAATTGTGCCAAGGATTTCACCACCACCACCACCCCCCCCCCCCCCCCCCCACCTCAATACACTCTAAAGTTTTCCAATGAATGTTAAGCATACTATAAAAATGGGTACAAATGCATTTCAAAGTGCTTCAGCCAGTCTTATCTACAGGCCTGTGCAAGTTCCACAAAATTACCAAGTTAGATCTGATTAGCTTAAAATACACTACCACACTGTCTGTCAACTGTGACACCATAAATTGATCAAACATAGATTTGTTACATGATCAACAATGCGAGAAAACTACACCAAACATTCCAAGAAAATCGAGTGAGAAAGAAGAAACCACTGACACGCAAGGCTGAAAGCAGACTGCATGTGCAAGAGCTAATCAGGAAACCATTTATTCTCCCTCAGCAACCGGATTGCTTTATAGATGGGCCTCAAAAGGCATGGATCCTTTGATAATTATCTCACACTGTCTTGAGGAAAAGGTCAAAATCAACTCCCTTCACAACCAAATAAATCGAGAGGGGAATTATTATTCATTATTAAACCAGAGGAAAAAAAATTATAAATCAGAATCGACATTCCTTTCTGTTTAAAGTTCCAAAGTGCTACTAAACGTCCCCTAGGCAAGCCAAACAAATTGATTTGAACAGGTGGTTAGGGAAATCAAATCTATATTTTCAAGAGTTAGAAGAGTGAGCATTTGTTTCTGTTCAGTCTATTATGGGAGTAAATTTTAAGCAATTTTTCTTCAAAATAAGTTGCTAAATATTTTCTCCCTCTCCCCATTTCTTTTTATGACTAATCTAACAGCCAAATTATAATTCTTGTTTTCAAAGAACTAAATTTGAGTCTTTGTATTTAGCTGCTTGAATATTATTCCATGTATCAAGAATAATTACTACCCTTCACTTCTGCTGGGGAGGGTACAGATCAAACAGCGTGAAAAATGAATGGGGACATAGGTTACGAATGTAAAAATGCTTTTCTGAAATAGTACAGTTAATCTCCACTGTAAATGTTAACTGACCTCATAAAATGTTTCCCCGTTAAGCTAAGAAATAGCTAAATTGAAAATGAATAAAATCCTAAAATGTCAACACATCAGCTAACTGGCAGGATCTACCTTTGATGTTTCTGGCATTGGTAAGAGACGGCTTGAAACAAAAAAAAGTTATAGTTAGCTCTTGCACATTTTTACAAGATTGATTTTTAGTTTGGATTATTGCAAATTCATTGGCCCAATGATCCTGGTACTTTATAACCAATCAGGTTATTGATAAAAAATATATTTTACAGACAAACAGAGAAGGAAGTTTGCTTCACAATATCTTGAACGATAAAGTTAGATTCCAATTTTAATAGAATTAGATTTAACCAACGTAGCAATTAAAAGCAACTGGAAACATAAAACTAAATTCATAAATAATTTTAATCTCAGTGTTTATACTTCTGGCAATTAAGGCATTGTTATGTCATTAAACTGTGACCATGTTCAAATGGCAAAACATGATCACAGTTCCATGATGTGGAAATGTACAAAGTATTTCACTCTGACAGGACTACCATAGTTAGGTAAAAGCAAAATGCTGGAGGAACTCAGCGGGTTGGCAGCATCTGTAGAGGGAATGGACAGACAACATTTAATCTTGGGATCAGACTATCCATTCTCTCCACAGATGCTGCCTGACCACTGAGTTCCACTAGCTCTTTGTTATTTGCTCAAGATTCTAGCATCTCCAGTCTCTTGTATCTACAATGTTATTGTGGGTTTCAGCTTTATTTTTTCCAATCAAAATATAACTGGTGGATGGTTTTAATCCTATGAGAGTGACAGATTTGATAGAGGTGAAATTCACCCAAGAGCAAATTATTGCTTCATTAAATCAGAATTCCTTTTGTTTTATGCTATTTCAATTTCTCCACTTTACTTTCAGGCAACACAACACTTGGCTCATTCATCATGAATTTGACTTTTTAATACAATTTTTCTGAATAGAATGTTTTCACATACTTGTAAGGAAAATGCTCTTAGGGCAGGAATCGGTATTAAAGCAGCCATGAAAAAGGCAGTCACATTACTGATCGAGGTAAGGGCCACACTTGCTCCAGTTCTTTTTAAACATTCTCCTGTTCGATCCTGTTGGAGACAAGTGGAAGAAAATCAATATGCGATTTAGGTTGGCTATTCCCAAAAAACCTTAAATGCCAGAACACATTAAAACCAATGCCCTTTTTCTGTAAACAAGAATAAAGCATACCGGACTGGTACTGTGCAGAAAAAAATAACAATAGTGAATGAAGGCAATTTAGATTGTCATCTGGCTTTAGAAGCCAATGTTATTCAAATATTAAACTAATTATAATCAACTTACCAATTTAGAAACTGGAAAATTGTATTTTTGTTTTGTTTGAAGATACTATTCACTTTAACTCTTCAAAGGCATTCGCCACCATATCAAAAATGCATACACTGCTACGAAAAACTACAATTAGCTATTTGGTTTTATAGGCCGATACCTCATTATTATAGTCATAAACTCTTCTTTATGTCAGAAGTTCTGTGGATGCAAAGCACCAGACTCAACTTCCTGCATTGTATGAAAATAGTGGACTCTTTAGGATAATTATAGACTTATGATAAATTTTCCCTTGAGAAAATAATGCATCCCAACCCCATTCTGCTGGGAAGAAGGAAGTTCATTTTTTCTTCCATAAAAGCTAAACAGCTTGTGTCGTTGATGCAATTATTCCCAAGGATTCCGTGCATCCAGCTGATGGTATATTGGCTGGGCTAAAAACGTGTGCCACTACACTCCTTTTCTTCCTGTGTATAATTACATTTGCAGCAATACAAGATCACATCTTAAGTCAGCTTGCCATTCAAAACGAAAGGGACAATGTTTTTCTGCCAAAGAACCTGTTTACTATTTGATCTAAGCCACTTTAAAGCTATTGCAGGAGCAAAGCATTACAAACTCACTTGTGAAGAAACTGAGGAGTTTTCATATCTTGGGACAGTGTATAAGTTTGGGGCAGGTGTAGAGAAGATAAGCAAATGATTACAAAATAAGCAAATGGATTACAAAACTTCTTTGTGACTACTATTTTATTATGGAGCTGTAGAAGCTCACACCTAAGATACAGATGTAAAAATGCCTTTTGTTACATTAAAATACCGATGATACACCTCGAAGATATGAGATTCCTCCTAGCAGGCAAATCAGACCATTTCCAAAAGAATTGGTCTCCATTTATCGACTTATTACAAGCATAGGGTGCAACACAACTCTGAAAATAAATGGTATCAGGACCTGGTGAGGGGTGCGTAAAGATACGAAATAGGTCATCCTTTTTATCTTAGCTTATTTTACTTTCTTATCTTTTCTGTGTTCTATTTTTTTCTTTCTTTTCCTTTGGTTTTCTTTTTTATTCTTTCTTGTGTCTTACGCTTCTATGGGTTCTTCCTGATCACTCTCTCACGCACTTACTATCTTATCTAACTTTCTCTATTCTTCTTCTTCTTAAAGTTTAAAATAAGAAGTGGTACAGGATTATGTTATTTTTGGCTTATATCATTGTAATATACATTACTTCTAATAAAGAAAATGTAATTATTTTTTTACAACACCGATGATTACTTTATTTTCAATGTACAGACTGCAAATAAAATGATATTAACTTGCTTTAAAATACTATTACATAGATGGGCATAGAAAATAGGAGGAGGCCAATCGGCCCTTCGAGACAGCACCGCCATTCATTGTGATCATGGCTGAGTTGTACAATTGTACAAGTAGAAACATTAAAAAGTAAAAATATTTCAAAATGATTATCACTTACCTCAAATGGAATTCTTTTATTATGTCCTGTTTCACTGAATGCATGCGCCAAAAGAAATACATCGTCCACTCCAACACCAAGAGCAAGAAAAGGCAAAACCTGCAGAGCAAAACACGAAACTCAATTCACTAAACAAGAATCTCAGAGGCTGAATCAATCAATTATGACTGCAATTGGCAAAAATTTCACTGATAAACTGAATAAACAAACCATCACAGAATACCTTTACTGTATATTTTATTCCATGAAGTGCTTGCAATGCCCAATAATTCAAAGCAAAATCCAATACTCAGGAATCAAAGTTCTGATTGGCCTACTCTGTGGCAGAAGTAGAGCAAGCTTTGCATGTGCCTAAAGTTCTCTACCCTATCATTACTGCAGGAACTAATGTAGATAGATCAGGCAACTATGGCACCCAGACACACACACATGTAGTCCATGGTGTTTTCAAGAGAGTTAGATTTAGGTCTTAGGGCTAAGGGAATCAGGGGATATGGGGAAAAAGCCAGAACTGGGTACTAATTTTGGATGATCAGCCATGATCACATTGAAAGGCGTTGCTGGCTCCAAGGGCCGAATGGCCTACTCCTGCAACTATTTTCGATGCTTCTATGACCCAGCAACAGAGATAGACCAAAGTAACTCAACAAGGTTATGTCCAAAGGTTCAATGTAGCACAAAAATCACCCAAATCCTCAACCTCCAAAGAAACGTTCAAGCTAACTGACAAGTGAAAAGTAACAATGCTTGCGAAAGATTTGGTACCATTTTGAAAGTCTCAAAATCTCATGTTGTTCTTAGTTCGCAAACTTCCTACTGAGGCTTTTTTTGAGGTATGCTACCAAATTCCAAAGGTAATGCAGGAACTCTTCCAAACACACCCCGGTGTTGCATTAAATGGTTTACTCCAGTTTTAATTAAAACACAATAAGGTCAAAAGGTAGCCAAATCCTACGACTCATTAAAGATTTCATTTGATGGCCGTGATGAACATCAATATTTTTACAATTTTCTTCTGAGCAATGATTTTACTGATTTTTATTCACGTCTTCTCCATGTGGATGATTGTCTATGATGTGGCTTCCATAACTTGTTTTAGCTGGGGTGCCGATCTAATCCATGTAGCCCAATGAAAGTTAGGTTTACTATTCTGCCACTGCATAACAATACCAATTCTAGCTCATTGATGCTGCTGCCCTGGCATCTAAACTAAGCAAGCATCAGATAAACACATTTTCAATTTGCAATTCAAAGTATCAAAAAAGGCAGCAATACCATAAATTGAAAAATGTTACTTTATTATATTGCATGCCCCAGATGATTTTAAAAACACAAGTTTTTGTTCTATTTTGACAGTTTGAAATACAGTCCCGATATGGAAATTAAAAATCCTTACAAATTCTGTACAGGATAAGGTTACATAAAAAGCAAGCACTCTGACATTAGGTACCCAGCTCTGAAAGAAACCTATTTAATTCCCTTTCCTGAAAAAAAACATATTTAAGTGATTGTATTTTAAGTTCCTCCAAGGTATAGTTCACGTAATCCAACTGCTGAATGAAAATCTGCAGTAAATGTGTTCTGCAGACATTTTGGGGTCATATCTACCTGGTGATATTTTCAAGCGTTCTTTTTTAAAAGCACAATGTTTTTTTTTATTGGAAAATCTAAAATTCAGAGTTTGATCTAATGAATCAAACACAAAGTTACTGCACAACCAACAGCGATCAGAATTTGAAATACTCCAATAAGATTTTAGCATTTGACTTTGTCAAGTGAATGAAGACTGACCCATCTGCAAATAGAGTATTCATGTTTCTTGGTGGAAGGTTATTAATATAGCTAATCTCTAAAATGTTGGATACCCCATGGAATAAATTACTAGCATTAGTAAATATAACTGACAATGTGTTTTTTTTTAAATTACTTGACTTTATATTATACCTGAGTTGTTGCAGCATTAAAGGAAATTCCAATCAAAGAACAAAGGCCCAATCCTGCAGCCACTGACAGTGCAACCAACAAGACACCTGCTAGCCCAACAGCACCCTGGGACTTGGCACAGTCCCACCGCAGCATGGTTAAACAGGCATAGGCAAGCTGCAAGCACAACAAGAGAGAAACAAACATTGAAATCCAAATTATTGATACTTTTCAAACACAAAGTTACTTAAATTCATCGCTGAATCAATCACTACCATAAATTCATACATTTGTTCACTCAAAACACGCATGAATGTGCCATGAATTGGGATAATTTTATGATGCTGCGCATAACCAGTGCTTAAGTAGCAGACATTATTTTTTAGTGACAAGCAGTGCTATTACTTGCATAGCTACATCATGAGACACACAAAATTGACTTACCATTAAGAGATAGCCACCAGCTACTCGTATAACACTGACACTGGAAAATGACTTGAGGATGTCTTCAAGGGTAGTAGTAGAGAACGAAAGAACCTTTTGGGTCGAATTCTGTGCAACACTGTCATGAACAACCTGCAATAAAAGTATAACATGAAGGAAACTGGAAAAGGAGATCACTGATTGGATCATTTAAGAAACATTTTCCATAAAAATTGTGTGCAAATTCTATCGTTTTCCTGCAGCACAAACATAAAAAGTTGCGACAAAATATTTAATTGATGAAGTAAACAAAATGCTTGGATCTTGCATATTATCCATGCATTAATTTTTAAAAGTGTACACCCCAGTTAAGTAATACTACAAAGTGATATGAACTACTGCATATTTGTCAGCTTAGTTTAACTGAATTCCTGATTTACAGGCATTTAATGAACCTCCTATTCTGCTTGTATGCAAAACAATCTTTGTTTTTTTTTCCCCCGACCAATAGTGAAAGTCACAGCTTAGGTAATTCATCAAGTTCTTCTTCACTCAAACAAAAAAAAAATCTTCAGAATTTCTCATTCACGCTTCATTGGCTGGCTAGCACATAGGGTCACAGGCTGCTTTACAAAGGTCACTGCCCGGGAAACAAATGCCAGATGATGTCACATGACCCTACCAATGGGACTGCAGCTGTGAGAAGAATCTGTGCCTAGCTAATGTTTTCCAGACACCTTTTTTTTAATAAACAGAGTAACAATCATAGTGGGCGACTGTTGCTCAGTTCAGTGTTGGCTTTGTTTGTTTCCATATTGTGCGAGTCAATGCAAAAAAAAATATTATTGTAAATATGTTTGAATTTTTAATATAACGTCTGTTGCATTAAACTTGTAATCTCCACATAGTATTGTAAAGAAAAACTATACTGATCGTTTTGAATCCCACAGGTTTACCTCAATTCAGGCACTGCATGCATGGACAAAAAAACTTGTGCAAGCAAAAAGAGACAGAAGCAGGCTTCACTGCAGGAAGCCACATCTGGAGGCTAAATTGACCATTTGACAGACACATCCTTCCTATTACACATAGCCTTACATGCAAGGTTTTCACAACTGAAATGCATCTTATTTCCAACACATTCAAATAAAAAATGCACCAGATCATCAATGAGATTTTTTTAAGGACCAGAAGATTTCATATGTACACATTTTGATTCATGTTCTGGAGTGTTTTTATTTAGCAAGATCAGGTAACTCGGATTATTAAAAAAATCTGTAGGCAACATGTTAACTTTCAGTTTCTATCATAAATCACAACCAAATAGGTTATAATAAATATGCTATGTTTTCTGTGTTATGGGGGGGGGGGGGGGGGGGGGGGGGGGGGGGGGAGGCTATGACAATAAAGGCCGGTTGAAGAGCAAGTTATCAAAGGGTAGTTTTGTACAAAAGGGCTGGAAAAGTATAAATCTCTGCTAAATGTATCAAAATACCACACACCAGATATTTCTCTGAAGGGCATTGACTGGCAATTATATAGAACTAACTCAGCAGTCATAATGCTTAGAGCCAACATTCATATGCTGTATAATAAATAGATATGGTGGTAGCTGCCCCTTTCATTAAATCCTAAAATGTTTTGTTACTTTCTGATTCAATACACAGGACCAGGCATATACCGATAAGCACTTTTATGTTTCTTTTCATTTTACCTCAACATATTTCCTTTGCCAGGCCTCCAGAATGGCTGCTGCTTTGTCCAGATTCCAGTTGATATCCGAAACGTAGTAATAATCCTTGAAGTTCTCATACATCTGCTTGGGGGTCATTAACTGAAACATGGTCTGGAAAGCCTGGGCACTGAATAGAGGAACGCAGAGATGGGGGATGGGGACAAAAATAAACATCATCAACTCAGTTCACAAAGCTTTAAATGAATAGCAGAACATGTTTTTGCTACTTTCCTCCACCTCTTAAAAATCTGACTTTTACAAAGCATTCATTTTAGTAACTTGTAAATATACAAATGAATGATGCAGCTTTTCTCTGTAATTTATTATTAAATAGTTGACTGAACTCAATATAGTACGAGATATAACGGTCCTATTTTATTATTAGTTAGTTGACTAAGGTCAATATTGTACCTAGTAAAGTTAAAAGTCACTTGAAACCATATTAGAAAGTGTACTTTTTAAAGATAAGGTCATTGTTGTTTATCGGTTTCTTATGTTCTTTAGCTAATAAATAATGTTTACAAAGCAGCAAGCCGTAACTAAGGACGCATGATCATCCCCAACAGTGTTTTCATCATGATATTCAGATAAATAAATTATAGAATTGAAGAAAGAGTAGGAAATGCTATCCCATCCCATCTCAGCATCTCCTTCTCTGGTCCATAGAAGTATATGAATTAAGATACTTGATTGCATCCTTTTTCAGGTTAAATACAATATCCACCCTACCAAGTAATGGATCAGTAGATATATGCAACATATTTTATAAACTCCTTTGAATATAATTGGATTCTGACCAAAGATTTTGATCAAAGAATTAGGATCAAAGTTTTGCCCTTTACTGAAAGGCAAAGATTTGTTCGAGGTTTACGAAAGGTCTATAATTTGAGCTATTATTGCGGCTATTACAGAATGAAGCCCTGAGACAAGAGAATCCCATATCGTGTACAAGTCATGTCGTTTAAATCAGCTGCAACTTGGGTTGCGCTGCATGGTTTCCCTACCATTCCAGCTCAGTTGCTTACCTGCGAAGTTTCCCACTGCTGTTCTTGGTGGTTCCACCTAATATTAGCTCCTCTTGCCAATGCATGTACTTTTTAGACAGCCCCTGGCAACCACCACTTAATATACGAGGAATATCAAGAGGCTGTAAATATAATAAGCATCATCAGACCTGATTATATAACTAGAGTATGATTACATAAATGATTTGCAAGTGCAATAGAATTTATAATTTTCCAATTCTAATAGCAGTTTTATTTCCTTTGGCACAGCAATACCCAAGGATGATATTTAACCCATTGCAAATCAAAAATCCAGTAAAATACACAATAACCCTGATTTGAATGAAACGACTGCACAGAAACACAAGTAGAATATCTGGCAGAACTGCTTACCGTTGTTGAGTTTTTGTTCGGGGCAGTAGACGGGCAGTCAGGATCCGCGGGGTTCAGGCAAGGGCGATCCATGTAACCATGTCCCACACCAGCCTTGGTCAGCATTTCTTCCCCAATATCCACATCATGTTTTAGGTCCTTTAACTCCTTCAGGAATTCTATGGGGTCAAGATTTGTCCATTGCAACTGTGGCTTCCCTCTGTCAATAAACAAATTGCATCTTTCAGCAAACCTGCACTAGTGGTAGTTGCTTATGAACTTAAGCACTGGCAATTTGTTTGTTACCATTTGAGTATAGATCAAAAATAAGATAACTGGTTCAGTTATTTGGGAGGCATAGTGGCACATCTAGTAGTTGTAATGACACGGATTCAGTCTGATTTCCCATCTTCCTGCGTGGTGTTGGCATGTTCACTGCGTGGTGCATGAGTTTCCTCTAGGTGCTTTAATTCCATCCCACATTCAAAAACAGCCAGTGTTGCTATGTTAATTCTTATTGTAAATTATTGTTATTGTAAACTAGCGAAAGAATCAAGGAGCTGATGGGAATAGAGAGAGAATGGGTTACACGTAAAGTTAGTGGGGAAATTAGATTGACCTGTGATCAGGTATACATTCATTGGCAGAGTGGCTTCCTATCTTGTGAGGAGATATTGCATGAACTAACTGACTCAATGGAGCATAAATGCCAGCACATCGTAATCGGTAAATTATATGCAAAAAAGTTAGCTGTTCATTAGGATGCAATATGGATTCAGATATTTATACACAGGGCCAGTACTCGTTGAGCTTCTCACAAACCCACAGCGGATATGCAAGAGTATTTCCCACTAAAACTGTGTCAAGCTTGACTTAGCTCAACAGAAAGCCAATTTATTTTATTGGAGACAATCGACAGCGACAGACCAAATTCGTACATGACAGCATGGATCAATTTCAGGCCTGCAAATGTTTTACTGCCCAGCCTGCAGAGTGAGCAACAAGTTGCACACACAAGTTCCTGAGATTGGTTTCTGAGCAATGATATCTGGTGAAGTGCAAAAGTCTTGCTGATGTAAATCGTAAGCCCTAAACATAGAAATACTTGGAAAGCTAAACAAGGCAAGTTTATCGACTATGTAAACTATGCAGGAACTTTAATTTTTATGAATGTACCCGAGCTTCACAAATGTCCCAAAGTATTCACAAGCTACTAATATGAATCACTGAATTAAAAATACAATTATTTAAAATTAAAGATTCTAAAAAGTCTATTAACATAGAAAAACAAGGCAATTAACTCAATTAATTAAAAAAAAAATCTACATTACACAGAACTCTCCTCTGTTTCTCACGGATGTTCCACTTCACTGAAATGAAGAGATTTGCTGAACCAGAGCCAGGTCTGATGTGACAGAGTCCAGCGCTCACATTTTCCGGCGGAAACTGCGAGAAAGCTGCAGGAAGTCTGCCTATGCCACTGGTCTCCACAAGGAGTGCAGCAGTCAGTGACCAGGACCTCTTGGGATGTTGGGACCATCCACATTTGCATAAATGAGCCTCAGAAGTCGCATGGATTGTTAACAGAGCCTGCATGCATAAATATAATGCACTGATGATATAAATTAATTTACATTTTCAATTAATAGCGTTTACTTAAATATTTGTAATACTACAATGTTCTTTCATCATTTCATTTTAATAATATGTTTACAAAATGTCATTGATTTTATTATTTGTTTATTGATTTTAAAGAATTGTCAATGTTTGGGTGACATTCAGAACCGTTCAAATTTGTTGAAAGATTTTACAGTTTTGGCTAAGTTTGTGGACATGACTGAAGCGGTTTTTTTTTGCTGTCTCAGGGGCTTGTTCTGGACCTGCATTTGCAGATCCATCAATTTAATTCAAATGACCCTCCATTGTACATGAAATGGGCCAGGTTTTCATGTTAGGACAGCGGCCCGACTACAGATAAAGTTATAATTTTGTTTGTCAGAACTAAAGGAATTTAAAAATAAAAATATATTATTACACGAATTTTACCGCTAAACAGAAGCCTAATGAATGGAATTTAAAATGTGGCAAATTAATAATACTGAATTTATCATTTGGCTGTGAAATTTAAATTTATTCTACCACCTTTGCTGTAAATTTTAGCAATATGTTTAATTTGGTATTTTCAACCATATTTGTTACAGTAAGCTTAACAATGAAGGTTAACGATGGACATCTGTGAAATTGCTATCACAAATACATTATTTTAAAGAGATTGGACTGGAATTCAAAAATGTCTTAATTCACGGTATCATTTTACAAACAAAATGTTTTTAAAAACGTGCACTAAAATTCTTCAGTGTACAATGGGTTAAAATGAATTTTGAGGCCTCAGAGTTGTTGAAGTGTTGAAAAGGTGACATGCAGGTGCTGTGGCTTCTGATTAACATTCATTTTGGATCTGCATCAAGAGGGAGGCTAACGCATTTCCCAGGAGAAATGATAGAAGGTTAAGTGAACGCTAGCACCTCCTAGCAGTTTCCAGCATTAATGTATGGCCATGATCTCACCCTCTCCCAGGCACTTAACTTAGGTGAGGTCTAATAAAATCAATACGTTGTCACAATAATAGATTGAGGATAAAAATATTAACATTTATATAATGACGAGAATGTGGAGCATAAGTTCTACAATAGTGCCTACATTTCTTCAAATTAGATCAAGAGTTTTTGTCATACTAGACCAAGAGGGATCCATTGGGTCCCGTCCCCTTAAGTGTTTGCGGGGGGGGGGGGGGGGAAGGCCCTTCGGCGTCACACACATTCACTAACACCTCCCCCTTGATATTATATTATTATTCATTCACTCCTTTTACCCCATCCCCCACCCTATCCATCCACGCATAACGCCCAGCTGCGCAGGTGCGGCTAGAGAGGGGGGTGGGTGGAGAGGGAAGGGGTAGAGAGGGAGAAGGAGGAGGGTAGAGATTGAGGTGTGGGGAGGGGGGGGGGGGGGCGGCGTCACAGGGGAGGGCTGGTTCCCAATTTACCTCATGATTTTTGAGATCATGAGGTAAATCTCTACAGGGATATGTAAAAATTTCACCGTTACCGCATCGGGTTTTCGAGGAGATGCGATTCAAAGAAAAAGTTCATGCAAGCAAGCAAGCAAACCCACAACTAGACATCCAAGATCGGAGTTGTATAATATAATAGATAAACAGGCACATTAAATGTGAACAATTCAACAAATAAATGTACAATCAATGATCAGTTATTTCTATGTAAACACCAAACATTTGGCTGCCAACATCCTCAAAAAAAAACCTTGGGTATTTCCTGTTCCCAAAGTTTAATCTATTTAATATAATTCCTATTACATCGGATAAGCAGTTCCAAATTTTGTCTGAATGCTACACTGGTTAATGCTGAGAGATAAATTAGTTCTGAATACACAAGTTCTGCCAGTGTACACACTTTCTGTCTATTACAAAAGAATCTTTCTATCATAACAAGTTGTCATTTTTACACATTGACAGAGTAAAATAAAAAATCCAATTGAATCAACAGATCATGACATAATGTCTTCTGTATTACAATAATAAAAGCTGTTTTTATTCTTGAATCAATCATAGTACCTTACCTTTATTACTGCTAATGATACCTTACTTCTTTATGCTTTTTGACAGCCTGGCAATCGACCAACATCCCCCCCTTTTGAATTTCTTCCTGCTGCTGACAGATTAGAGAAGCTTTTGGCTGGGTTACTTTGTGGTTCAAACCACATTGTATCTGCCTAACCAGGCTTGAGTTATTATTTCAATTCTCCCAACCAGAAAACACAAAACTCTTATTTACAATTCAATTTTTACATTATCAATTCCTTGCCCCTGCCTACTTTTCCAACAAACTTTCAGCCACACAGGGGAAAAAAAAAACACGATTTGAATTGGGAATCAGAATTTTGTATATCTATACATTCTGTGAGTGAAACACGAAATCCAACTGACTGATAAACAGCCACATGTGAGAAAATATGTTTTCACTACTCTCTGCTAATTGATGTCAGCAGCCAAATGTCTTTGCTGATTGATGGGAATGGATAGTGGAACAGAGGCTAATGCCACTAAAGTATTAGCTATGTGAACTGAGTAGAAAGGTTGCAGGGTAAATATTTGTTCAAGCCCCACTTTGGGCACCGCCAGGAGATCTGAGCCTTGGACAAAAATGGCCCTTGAACCTGTTAATTGCTTGAGCTGCCGGTTCTCGTCAGGATGGCACAGGCAGCTGAACAAGCTGAAGAAATAAACACCAGGCCACTTGCCTCACTGGTAGTTGGGAGGATTGGGTTTGAGGGGTTCTCCAGCACCATTTGGAATACCATGGAGTTGAGGAGCAGGCTATTCCTCCTGGATCAGACAGCCAGTGAAAGACAGGTGCTGACCCAGCCTTGATGTATGTCTGATTTCTCCATGACAACCTAAACAAGAGTCAAACCTACATGCACATAGGTTCTAAGACAATCTGCTTAAAAGATACGCCAACAGGCCCCGATTGGTCCTGTTCTTTTCTCGCCTCCAGCTCCTCAACCCCCCTCCCCCCCACCTCCTTAATTTCAGTCTGATGAAGCGTCCTGACCCAGAACATCACCCATCCATTTTCTTTAGGGATGCTGCCTGACCTGCTGAGTTATTCCAGCACTTTGTGTCTATCTTTGGTATAATCCAGCATCTGCAATTCTTTGTTTCTGACTCTTTAGGATCAGTTGCTTTTCAGGTGTCTTTGGACCATAAGGTCTTAGTGCTTCATAGCAGTCGGGTTCATAGCACCTATTACTGTCCATAAAGCAAGCACATTAAGGTCCTATTCTTAACCTTATATGTTTAAAAGATATTAGGTCAAGGCATTAATAACCTTGATTATTAATGGTAATAGTATTGGACATACCAAAGTGGAAATTGATATATCAGCAAGGTCTTCTGGTTAATGTCCTTGCGAAGATACTCAAAAATGCTGAACCTATAAATGATCAGTATTTTACCTTGTAGGTTGCTTTTCCTTATGAATGATCCAAATATACTTTTTGTAATATAAAATATCAACAAGAAAACTCAGAGGATATTAGCCAGTAATATAAAGTTGGCATTTATAACAGAAGGCAACGGAGATTTACTTACGGCAGGTAGACTGTTCCCAGTTGTAATCTAGCACCTTCCCAGAAACAGTCCAAGGGTGTGATTATTAGACAGGGATACAATTGTTCGATAAACTGGTAAAAACATGGAAAAATCACTAAGCTTAATAAGGATAGTCATGATGAAAAGTGAAGTAAAATTTCAATTCTTTTTGTAATAGTTTAACATTTTAACAGCATTCTAATTTTACCTGGGCCATCAAAACCCCTTCTGTTACAAGTGCTCCTGATTTATAACACAAGTGGTCTAAAGTCCACGGTCTAAAGGAAAAGGGAAAACGTTTTAGAATGTATAATAAAAATACGTACACGACTTTAAAATGTGGAAGCAGGATGATTAGATGGCAATTCAAAAAAATGACTTGACTCAACTTCACAGACTTAAGCAGCACCTAAGTATGTGTCAGTTAAAAAGTCAAATTTCCACGAAAAACAGATTTCCTTTGAGTTGGGGCAAAATGTTCTTCACGCAGGGTCAATAACATTGAAAATGGTGATAATTCAGTGTAACTTACTTGTTGTACAAATAAACCTGCACTCTGCTGGCTTTAAGTGCAGAGTCAAGGTGTTGCTGCAGTGCTTCAACTGTTAGAATATTAGCACCTTCCTCAGGTGTGGTTTGAATCATGATCTGTGGATTGAACATGGCCTCCTCTCCTATCTTCTCTCGTGTGTATGATAATTCTCGACTCACTCTGCCACCAACTAATGGAAAAAATGATTTTTTTTTTAATAATTATGACAATGTTGTCATACAAATTGCATGCAATTTCATAATTAATGATTACCAATAAATAATTACATATAACTTCAACATTTATACTTTAAAATGACATTGCTGCATTCCTGATGCAATGTATGAAGAAAATGATTAAGTAGTAAAATTGCTCAAATTTTAAAAATCAATAAAAAACAAAAACAAAAGTAGTCTGGATGCAATTTACAACACTTTTGAGCTTACTGATATTAGATTCAGACTGGCACACCGATATCTATGTACATATTGCAACATAATAATCACAACAACTGGTAATTTCACATTTAAAACAACACCGATATCCATACAGCCATTTCCATTATTGTTCCGGAAAGATGCATGCTTAAAGATCAGGGGGCATCAATCACATTGAAAATAGTCGAGGAGAAAGTAGTCAACTTCTCAGATCTTAATTTACACATGTAACTAAATTCAATGATTAGATGATCATCCTGTGCTGCGCGTCAACCCATCACAATCGGGTCCCATTTGGTCTATTATATTACTAAAACTCTCATCTTGTTTGTTTGTATTTGTGCATGTGTGTGCATGATATCTCAAAACCCCGTCAAAACGGTACACAATAGCGTTACAATTTTTAGCCTCCCTTACTCACCATTGTCCTGTGATGTAAATGAAACAAGTTTCGTTCGGATTGATGGTATATTTTACGTTATTGACATTTTAGACTTTACATAAATCAGTTTTCCAACCACTTTTCCACTTGCCCTGCCCGTCAGCCGCGTTACAATGACGTCACAATGGGATCCCGAATATCATTTACATTTTTTTTAAATCGCGATTTAACAAAACCCCTCAGTTTCAATCAAATTCTTCCATTTACATTGACAGGTAAAATTGTGTTTAGGTTATTTGAAATAAAAAACGCGATTTTCATTGAGATTTTAAATTTTTGTTAAACATCGCGATTTTCATGGGGGAGGTGGGATAAGGGGGGGGGGGGGGGGATTTCATTAAAAAAAAACACATCGTTATTTTTAATTGTGGGGGGTGGGATGGGGGAAGGGAGGAGTGGGGGATAGGAGAGGATGGGGTTAGGAGGGAGTGGGGGAGATAGAGGGAGAGGAGGGGGGAGTGGGGGAGGTAGAGAGTTGGGATAGAGAGGGTGTGGGGGGGATAGAAAGGGAGGAGGCATTGGGCCAGGCGAGGAGAGAATGGGATAGGGGAGGTGAGGAGTGGGGAGTAGGCACATAGAGGGAGAGTAGGGGGGTAGGGAGGGGAGAGGGGTTATGGAGGGTGGGAGTGACTGAGGGTAGGGGAAAGGAGAGGGAGGGAGAGAGAGGGAGTGGGGAGGAGAGGGGAAAGAAGAGGGAGGGTGAAGAGGGGGAGGGAGTGCTGGGGGTGAGGGGGAATGGAGGAGGATAGGGGTAGGAAGAGGGATGGTGAGACGCAGTTGATGGAGGGTTGCCATGACTCGTGTCACAACGGGGATCTCTGGAGCCACAACGGGAACCCCTCAGCCGTGCCAGTGCAGTTGGGGGCTATGGGTCAGTGGTGGAATATTGCCTTGGGGAACGGGCCCCAAAGGGTCTGCACCTGGTCTCGTTCTTTCTAAAATGTTGTACAAAAAGTGCTTCAATCTATTACCATCTTTATTGCTTGGGCATTAAGTATTGCTTGAGAGAATGGGAGAGATTAACCTTGGATGAGGTTGCATGCCATCAGCAGAGCCTTCTCTTTGATTAATGCAAAGCAAACTGGACAGGTTCGCTAATTGATAAGCAATTCACCAATGCCTTTATATCCAGACAGATGGTATACACAAAGGTTTACTCCAATGTCTCTTGATAAATCATAAAATGAAGTAATGCACTTTAGCACTAACATACTCAATTGTACTTAAAGATGCAGTTTGGCGATTTGGTACCAGCGAAAGAAAATCCAAATATCCTCAATTTATTTAACTAATTTGCAGTTTAGATACTAATAACATGTTATGTAAATTGCAAGAAGAAATTCCTACGTTTTACATTTTCCTTTTCCATTTAAGAAAAAATTGTGTACACAGTGACCAAAGATACATTTCATGTTTCACAATGCTAAGTTTGCACATTAAAAAAAAACTTTTCCAAATATTGATTAACTATCATTTCCAATTTAAATATTTGCCTGTCAGTTTGTTGATGTATTATAATTATCCAAAATATTAAAATATTTTTCTTAGTAACAAAGTTATAATGTTCACAAAGTTCAAAACAAAATTTTCAATTACATTTTACAGAAGATTAACTTCGTTATTCAATTTCTTTTAAACTTTATATCTCCCGTCCCTCCAGAAGAGCTGTCGAATGCATCTACATATTTTACAAATTGTCAGCATTTATTAAGGGAAAATTATAAAAATGCGGTCACCCTGTTAATACTTGGGAGCTTCAAACAAATTTTAACTAAATAGAGAATTAAGCCCTAAAGATTTATTTTGGGTCAAATTGCACTCAAGAACTTTGCTATTACACGTTCTTAACATGGGAGTTTGTTTGTGGGAATGGATTTATTTTCTTTCCAAAACGTTGTTCGTGCTCAATTCTCCACCTAGATCCAAACACCTGTTGGAATCCTACTGAAACCACACAATCTGATTAGCTGGTACAGACTTCTAAACCATGCTGAAGCAATCCCAAATTCTGGAATCCCAACACAATGTCAGAGTTTCAGTCTGCTACTAATCCAATTTTAATCAGTATTCCTGATAATACCAACAAAAGAACACACCTTTCCTTATGAAATATGACAGACTGTGAACAGCACCACCATGATGCTCCTGTGTGTTGTTGGATGTTTTAGTATTCTCTTCCTTCAGTTTAATATGGTTATTACGTGCATGGTAAACTCAGGTTTTTATTATTTGGCAGCTTCTTCTTCTGAGGTTATCCTTCAAGATTCAGGATAAACTGTTCCAGCTTTTTTCTGGGTTATGGGCTGCCTAATGAGGCCAATGTGGGAATGGATGACTGTTCTACATATGGGGCTTACAGGGCTGATGGATGGGTAGTTTGAGATAAGGATATCTGTATGCAGGGCCTCTTTAACCTCAGATAAACTTGGAACTCTTTCTTAAAACCATTCCAAATGTTCCTCTGCTTTGACTGGTCGCAGTGCAGAGATTCCCAGGAGCTGGTGGAGGTGTTGCCTTCCTTCAAGGCGTCTTTGAGCACATGCTTGAACATTTCCCGTTGTCTGCCTGAAACTAACTTCTCAGCTTCCTGAACCATGCGTTCAACATCTTCCTTGCTGAAGTGACACTGGTTGTTTGTGATGGTGATCTTATGTTCGTTTCCAGTATGATTTGGGAGCCTGGTACCAAGCATGTGAATAACATGCTCTGCTGAATATATCCAATTGAGTATAACTGGTGTCTCAATAAAGAGAATATTGGCCTAAAAGTAGACAATGACATTGATTCATTTGACAATTCCATTGAATTTGGAGCGGCGGTTTTGGTGTTATTTTTCAAATGTCTTAGAAACACAGAAAATAGGTGCAGGAGGAGGCCATTCTGCCCGTTGAGCCAGCATCGCCATTTAATATGATCATGGCTGATCATCCAAAATCAGTGGATGTATATTGTAAATAATCCAGGCCTCAGTAGAGCATGGAAGGCAGGGATCACTGCAGTCCTGTATTCTATGATTTTGATGCCAGGGCTGAGGTCTTGATCTGCAGATACCCTTTTTTCCCCAATGAAAGACTCTGCTGATGTATCGAAGGCAATAGTAAATCTCATTGTCTTCTATGAAAGGTAGCTTCTGAGATATGGGAATTTGTCCCCGTTTTCCAGGGTCTCAACGTGAAACATCATTGGAGAGCAAAGATAAGTAAATAGGGGATTGTTGTCTTGTGGATGTTGAATATAAAGGTCTATTTTCTCGTATACTTCACTGAATGAGTCAGCAATGGCTAGCTTAGCTTCCAAAAATGTGCAAATGCATGCACAGGATAACCTTGGTCTTGAAGTATAGTTGCTGAAGGCTGAATAGCTTCTCTTTAGTCCTGAAGGATAGCAACACTCCCAAGGAAAATTGATTTAGAGGTGAGGTGCAACTATGTGGTCAGATAGATTCAGAAAAGGGTTGAACAATCATGCAGCATTTGAGCTGCCCACTCAGGTGGACAAAAACAAAAAAAAAGATAAAATATCCCATGCCACCATTCCCATAGAACATGTATTGTGTCTTTGCTTGTATTGACTATTCAATCATCATCACTAAAATGGATTATCTGAATATCCCATTGCTATTTATGGGCACTCACTACTTGAAAACAGACTGCTGCATTTCCAACATTACAACCATAACAGCCTCATTGGGTGGATTCTAACCAATTTTACTGTAGTTATTCATTTGGAGTCTAATATTTATAAAATACTTTGTAAATGGCACATGGCAAACTTGGTAATTAATTCATAAGTCTTCTACGTGACAATATTATCACAACCAGGGGCATGTACAACATGCATTCTGTAGATCGGAATCAACAATTTAGAGCACAACAAAATCAATTCTCGTATTACAACTTAAACACACAAAACTACAGATGTCGACATCTTTTGCTTTTGATGCTAATGTCTGACATCCTCAACTTCAGCTGGAGGAACTCAGTGGATCAGGCAGCATCTGCGGATGGAACGGACAGATGGTGTATTGGGCTGGAACCCTTCTTCAGTCTGATGGAGTTGAGGGGGTAGATGGAAACGAGGGGCGAGGTGGGGCAAATCATGGAATGCGATCGGTGGCAAGGGGGGGGGGGGGGGGGGCTGATTGGCAGATGGGTAGCTTATAACTCAACAGTATGAATATTGAATTCTCCAATTTCATGCAAAGCACCCACCTCCCACATTTCTCTGCCTCCAACCTAACTAGTAGACACACAATTCTCCCACACCCTAGTCACCCTGCTCCTTTCCTTACTTCCATACTGTCATCTCCCATCCTTTTTTTATCCCTCGCTTTCCCCTCCTGTCACCCTTTCCACCCATATCCTTCTCTCCAGCTTTACACTTCACTTCTCATCTGACACCCCTTTGTCTCCTTTTCATATTTAGCCTTTGTCACTTACTCCACCCACGGGACAATCACCACTCCCTTCTTTCACCTTTATCCACCCATCACTCGCCAGACTTGTCCCCAGCCCAACCTCCCATTTCCAGCTATCTTCTCCATCAATCTTTCTGCTCCATCAATCTGAAGAATAGTTCCAACCGAAACATTTTCCAACCATTTCCCTCCACAGATGCTGCCTGATTAGCAAAGTTCCCCCAGCAGTTTTCTTTTACTCATATTAAGATGAATATTTTCACCCATGTTGGTACTTGGTATGAAAGATCTTTGAAATCAGTACATACTCAAAAATGATTAAGAATCCATAGAAAGGTTAGAAAAACTGAGAAATGACAATACCAATTTTTTGTACTCCGTAAAACAGGTGTGAAACAATTATAGGATTAACTCTGTAGGGACAAATAATTTATTCATTGTGTTAATGACAGGGTAATTCACACCAAGACCAGGTATGAAAAGATCTACATTTTATTTTTTATTTAAAATTCAGGTTAGTTAAGGTTCACAGAATACTGGAAGGATAATCAACATTAAATCAAGCCATATTACAATGGGTAATTTATGTAGAAGTGAATATTTTGAATGCCCAGATAATACATGGTAATGTATAAATGTTATGAAAAATAATAATTACTGCATCTACCTGATCATTTATGCGAGTTTTAGTTGCAAATGAAATAATGACATAATTCTCATGACTGGTGAGTCACATCTCCCAACAGTGACCTGAAAATGCAGTGGAAGTATGCAATGGTCAAGAAATTTAAGTTAATCATGCAAAATGTTTTTTTCTGTACAATGGACATGTCATCCAATGCTAAAGCAGCACAATTTTGATGCAAAACAAATTCTCCAATCTTCAAAAAAATAAATGGACTAGTTACGCAATGTGCATTGATAATTATTTTAGATTTCTTCTATGGCACTTGCTCAAACCTGCAACAAAATTGAGTTTGCACACACACCAATAAAATAGAATGTGTGCAATGTTGTTTTAAATGAGTCAATAAAACTGCAAACCCATAGCACATTTGCTGTTTACTACTTGGATCACAAATTTCTTTGAAAAATCTACACCAAAGACAATTTTTACTAATAGCCCACGACAAACTACTATAGGAAATGCTGCAAGTTATCATCATACTAAAATAGCTAACATAAACAAAGTGACAAGAGATATGCAGCATAGACTATAATAAATTATTTTCCTTACTTCAAATCTAAATTACTGTAGGGACCTGGAAAGTAATTTTGTGCACCACATGCTATTATTTCCCATCACGACAATTACTTCCTGATTCTCATTAATCACTATATTATGAAACTTGAACTGCATGTTTTCTTACTACTCTCAGCCTTAATTTTCCATTTTTGTAAAGAGTTGGGTTTTGCCATAGTAATCAGCATCTTGCAAAGGGAGTCCAAAGTGATTAACTTACACAATTCATTAACAATCACTCAGAGCTTCCATTAATCCAGCAACAAGACACTCTGCACCAATCCTAAGGATCAGTACTGCTATAATATTTTCCAGCACCACCATCAGCCTAATCAAAGATTTTTTAAAGCTGAAACAGTAGAGGGCCTGACATCCATACGGATAAAGTATTGCCTAATAAGATATGTTAAATCCCCAGCAGGGTCACGACAAAAAAAAACTTCAACTGCAGAAGCCAGCCTTTCATTCAATACCAAAGGTACTCTATTACAAATTCTTGCTCGAGATGATATTTCCTTTTGGGATCAATGGAATTTAACACTAATTTGCATCAAAGACAAATCCTGACTGGGACAAGCAAGTCATTCTTCATCTTTTCTCAAAATGACTAACTGTTTACTATCAACAGTAGTTATTATTTCACAAACAAGCTCCTGTCAAATTCCATTAGAGATCTGCAGAGATTGGATTGTGGACCAATGTTATGTGACATTGCCCCCACACTAAGAACAAGAAAATTCTGAATCTCACCATTTGAATATGCTATAAAAATCATGCAATTATCTCCAATGTCTGGCCCCTCTGATTGCACCATGCAAATGTTTTGCTGTAACTATCTACAAAATGTACAGAGGTATATTTTCCGAGTACGAAACATTAATAGATATCCTTAGACACAAAAAAAGAACCTACTAACTCAGCAGGTCAAACAGCATCTCTAGAGAAAAGGAATAGGTGACATTTCGGGTCGAGACCCTTCTTCAGACTTAAGTAAAAGTAATTTTAAATCCATCAAGAGTGTTAAATTCATAAATTTTAGATGTTTTAATCTGGATTCTCTTATCATATGACATCACATTTTACATTGACTAAAACAATAAAAGGATGGTAGCAAATTGTTAAAATATGTGGCAATAGTGGGCAGATTGTGGTGTTATAGGGTTGAAATACAGCATCAATGGTCTGTCATGTTTATGATGCTCCTTGAACTCAACCCAAACCAGAAATGAGAATGCTCTACATTTCCCATTTACAGATGCAGTTGACAGACCTGGAATTTGCGATGGTGAATAAAGAGAAGCTATTGAAAGTAGACAAAAATGCTGGATAAACTCAGTGGGTGAGGCAGCATCTATGGAGCGAAGGAATAAGTGACATTTCGGGTCGAGACCCTTCTTCAGACTGATGTGGGGGTGGGAAGAAGCAGGGTGGGGGCGGAGACAGTGGGCTGTAGGAGAGCTGGGAAGGGGAGGGAGGGAGAAAGCAAGGACTACCTGAAATTGAAAATGTCAATGTTCATACCGCTGGGGTGTAAACTACCCAAGCAAAATATGAGGTGTTGCTCCTCCAATTTGCAGTGGGACTCATACATATGTGCATCCCTATGAATGGCAGACTAGTTTCTTCTCTTCCTTCTTCTCTGTCCTCCCAACCATTAGTAATTATGCTTTCTTATCAGTCTTGTGTGCTTTTGAAACCATTCATTACCAATGATCACCACTGTGAGTGATGTGTGTATTTTCCCACAAAGGGACTGCAATGACATGGCCATTAACTACCCAGATACAGCCAGTAATCAGAAAATGCCTTAAAAACTCAGCAGGTCAGGCAGTATCTGTGGAGGGAATGGACAGACAGACTACGTTTTGGATCAGGACTTTTCTTCAGGGCTGATGGAGGAGGAGGAAGAATGTTGGAAAAGAGGTGGGGTTGGGGTGGTGATTGGGATGTGGGTGGAGTGAATAACAAAGGCTGGGGGTGAAATTGTATTCATGCTTACTCAAACCAGTTTATAGATACTAATCAATTTAAAAAAACCACTGATAGTACTTTTAGAAAGGTAATAGTTTGTCAACTCCTAGAATGGGACAACCCAGATTATTTCATAACCACACAGGAGGTAATTCAGCTCAGTAAATCCATCAATTCAATAATCCCATTTTTAGTCATTCCATCTACGCTTTCTTTCATGGCTTGACTTTGCCTCTCATCCACCTATACCTGGGGTAACTTACAATATCCAACTAACTAATCAACTTAATTTAGCCGCAAGATCCTGAGGCTTCATGGTGGATGGCTTATCATCTTCCAGTTTTTAAAACAAGCGAGATTGAAGATTAACACCCCCTTCAGTTAAATAAAATGCTCTCCTTTCTCTCATGCTTTCATAATCTTCACATCTCCTTACATTATTAATTAGCATAGGATGAACCTACCTTTCCTGATTATTTCCATAGGTTTCAGCTCCGTGTTGTTTTTGATAAATCACATTTCTATCCATGAACACAAAATCTTTAACATTCAAGCTCATCTTTCTTCTGATGTAACGATGACATACAACTTCCCAGGCGTGCTCCAGCCTAGTCAATACTGTTCATGGGCACGGTTCTCCACTTGAAAATCAATCCTTCCTCAAAAATTACACTCTTAACCCATTTCCCATCAGCAGCTGCAATCCCCCTTCTCCCACAAACCTGTTTGAATCCCTAGATTACAATTTTTACACCAGTGAATAAAACCACAATTCCCTTATTTTGTGACCTCTTGAGATCAATGAGCTACAAAGACCCAAGCCCTGTAGAATTGTTGTGCTACTTGGTTTCAGTCACATCCATCCATTTGCAACCAGAATATCTTTCATCAATTGTTTTCCTTCCAACACCCATG
Organism: Okamejei kenojei; assembly: GCA_035221665.1. Classification (NCBI taxonomy): domain Eukaryota; kingdom Metazoa; phylum Chordata; class Chondrichthyes; order Rajiformes; family Rajidae; genus Okamejei; species Okamejei kenojei. The sequence continues at coordinate 109,679,470 of CM069133.1, read as the reverse complement.
ACATGCAATTTTGGAGTTCCGTCTTGGACCCAAACTAGATTCCTTCCTCATACAAACCATGAAAATAGAGGCAACTTCCACCTGTACGCCATTAGCATATATTCAGGTAAAATAACATAATGATCATAATATTGATCAAATGTCTGCGGTACACACCCAAAAGCAAAGGCAAGGAGGGACTGAATTATTTTCATATCAATCAGCACTTCATTACAAAGAGGTATTTTAATGCACTGTTATAATCTGTCATTTCACAAACAGCAATGTCAGCAAATTACTTCAAGGTACTGCTTCAATAGCAGCCATTCGTTTCATAACATGGATTAATGTGTTCAAGAAACTTCTTGGTAAGCAGAGTAATATTTTTGTTTCCAATAAATTGTAATGAAGGGATTGGATCTTGAATCACAAACACTGCGTTCTATTTTAAACGGCAACATGGCCCTTGCTATTTTACTTATTGACAGAATCAAAGCCCTACTGGAAATACTATGGCTCAATGAAACAATTTAATACCATCTGTTGCTGTGAAGTCTTACTCAAAAAATTGTTTTGCATGGACACAAAACTTCAAAACCTATTTTTGTAGTAATTGCCCTAAACCACGGTACAAGTTCATTCCAAGAGCTCTCCCGCGTTTGCCCTGATTCGAACTCGGAGATTTACGGTAATGGCCACTCGTCGGTACTCGGGGCTCTCGTGGACATTTAACAACATGTTGAAAAATCTTCATGAGTCTTCCCGTGTACCTGCCGGTAGCGTTACGAGCCACTAAGAGACGTCCGAGCTCCGACGTACCCGCTACGTTCATTCTCCGTGCTTACCACGAGTTTGATTTTTTTTTTAAACTCAGGAGGGCTCTTGGAATGAACTCGTACCGTGGGACAGGGCCATTACTCCTTGCCCATCCTGATCTAGTGGAATCAACATTTCCTAATGTATACAACCTGTATGGTTCCATGTTTGTTGTAGAACATGATGGAGCTGTTTTAAACAAAAACTTCTGTAAAAACAAACCTCTTTTATACTTGTGAATTAAGGCTAAAGATTGTTCCCCCCCCCCCCCCCCCAATAAAATGCTACCCTAATCTACCTGGCATCCAATTGTGGCAAATTTTACTTGGACAATTTCAACAACACTAGATCAAGATTGCTGCCACTCACAGGCATAAAAATAACTTTTCTTAAATAAATTGAATGAGTGCCCAATCTCACCTCGCCGAGGCTATCCCTCAAGGTCAAGGATGATGATCTACATTCCGTTGTTTTTATGGACGCTCAGGTGGCTTACGAGTCCAATCCTGGCTTTGAAAGTTCTTCGGCATTCAGGACAGCTAATTCCAGATTGCAGATCGGGCTTTGGCTGTTGCTGCCTCTCTTTATGTTTTCTTCTAATTCTGCGCATCTGTTGGCTTTGAAGGTTGCTGTTCCTTCTTGAAAGATGGTTTGCCGGAGTTTCCTGTCCTTGCATTGGTTTCCCAACTGTCGATTTCATATTTCTTCATGCTGGCTTTTACGGCATCTTTGAATCTCTTCTTTTGTCTGCCTCTTTTACGTTTGCCTTCTTTAAGCTGGGAGTAGAAGGTCTCCTTTGGTTCTTCCATCCGAACAACATGACCGACCCATCTTGATGACGGAGGCTTCGATGCTAGATGTTTTTGCATCATTCAGCATGCTGACGTTGGTTCTTTTGTCTTCCCAGCTGAAGTTACTTCGAAGACATCGTTGATGGAACTTTTCAAGTGGTTTCAGATGGCGTCAGTATGTCGTCCAGGTTTCTGATGCATACAGGAGCTTTGGAATCACCACTGCTTTGTACACTAACATTTTGGTGTCTGTTCAGATGTCACGATTTTGAAAGACTCTGGTTTGAAGACGTCCAAAAGCTGTTTCTCACCTAAGCTACATGGCACAAAACTATACCTGTCACAGCACCAACATAAGATACAACAAAAATCAGAAAGTGAAGCTCCACTGAGCCAGTCTTACTGGCAACCAGTTTACCCTCTTTGTTACACACTGTTAAAATACCAATCAGTATTCCAAAAATAACATGGGGAAAATGTGACTTTCAGTGAGAATCTCCTTCTTTCCCACTTTTGGTCAACCCAAACAAGAATCTTCAAAAATCAATCAGATATCGGGATTATTAATGCAGTCCAAAATCATTGGGCCTGCTCTACAAGCATATCAAAACTTGCACTGATGATTCCATCTCCTACCCCTGCCCATGTTTAAAGTAAGATTGAGGATCAGTTGATGTTTATTCAGATTGTGATGCCGTTCATTGACAAGTTTATACTACTGGAGGATCGACTGTAAAAGGGGCTGCAAGCAGGTCGGGCCAGGATCAAGAAAATCAAATGTTATTCGGTCTGAGATCAAAAATTAGTAGTACAAGTACATTTCTGATTAGGATTGTGGGCTAGGACCTGGACAATTTTGTGTTAATAATGCTTTAATGATTTCAAATAGAACTGGACACCGAATTCATCACTGTGTCCAATCTGTTCCTCACTGGTGAGTCTAAAGATCTTTTTTAATGAATATGGAACCATCCCCTGCTTGTCAGGCTATTCTTATATTAATATTTGTTGCAAACAAAATCCTTTCCCTACCACATTCTGTTTCAATTATCAATAAGTATGAATCAGGTTTTTGGACGATGTTCCATCTCACTCATGCATCTGCATCTCACTTCCACCAGAGTCAGGTTTTGAGATCCTTCCTTCAGGTAGTGCATTGTGAAACTGAAAACAATTAATCTTTACCATCTAAACAACATTAATGCACAACCATGTGTGAAACAACAGTACCCCAGTGAAGAACAGTATTAAGATTAATATCATCATTAAAAGAGGAAGACCGTTTCAGTTTTATCCCTAGACGGAAACAAATCAGGTTGTACACTATACTATGGATGCTGGGATCCTTGGATAGATGCATAACCTAGTTCAAATCTGACACTTAGCCAAATTATTCTACCTTCAGTCAAAGTTCAGACACACCCGCTTTCCAGCAGGCATTTCTGATCATGAGCAAGACATTTGGTTTGATTTTATTTTTCACCTTAACTACTGGCTTTGGCAACCAACTGCTAGATCAGACGTCAAAGCTGGGTCGGTGCAACTGTGCACTCCACCACTCAGTGCAAAGATTATGATTCAGTGCATTCACTCACTGCGGAAAGTAGAACTGAAGATGAATTTTGCAGCATTTTTAGAATTTAACTGAATTATAATTTATGCTTTTACAATTGCAAATGGTTGGTATGAAAAATCTTTTGCATCCTTTAAAAGAATGTTTTTGTTAACAACATTAAACACCCAAATTCAATTTTTAGATACAAGTGTTTTAGATATGAATGTTGCCGAGTGTCTCAACAAACAGCCGCGGGTTTAAGGCTGCAACTTCATGTCAATCCACTCACTTCTGCTGCGTCACATTGACCCCATGCCTCTTTTGAAGCTGACATCACCAATCAGTTCTGAACAGGCCTCACCTCTCAGCAACAAAGTCTCTTTTCATTGGTTTTCCACTGTAGGCCACATGGGCAAACACAATGGTTGCATCCAGCTTCACACAAGCTCCCCAGTCTGTATGGATCATTTTGGAGTGATTTATAACCAACACCTTTCCTTCTGCATCTGTGCAGGGAAACACACATCACTGGGGGCCACTTTCATGATTTTGTTGCGACTAGGATTAGTTGGATTAGGGACTGACTCATAAGAACCCCCCGCAGCTATGAGGAAGTTTCATTGCGGGATCAGTGCGATGCTAACTATTATCTACCACCAGCACCACAAGTCTGTCATAAAATAGATACAAAACCAAAATCTGCACAAATAATTTATAACCGATGATGCATTTTACTCAACTATGCAACTATGGATTATTAATATCTGCTTTCATGAAACATATTCAATTTCCCCCCATCAAATTAATAAAAAATTGCTTGAAGAAACATTTTAAAGGAAAAAAGTTTCAATGTTTACAAGCAGTTGCTGTTACATTTCATTCCAGGTTGAAACAGTTGCTTCCTTTCAAAAATAAACTTGAGGCCTTTTGGAAATTGAAATAGGTAAAAGGCTGTTGGGAAATTCTGATGAAAAAATGGTCATCAGTGGCCAAATGAAGGAAGGCATGGAAGATGAAAATCTACTGAAGAAAATTGAAAAACAAGATTGCTCCAAAAGTTTCCAAGTGTTATCTGTTATACTTTTTTTTCTCTTCTCTCTAGTTCTTTTTCTCCTCTATTCTGTTTAGCGCATTCACTATCAAAAGAAAGGGGGTAAGCAATGGAGGCTTTGACCTGCAGCTGTAACACAATACTTTCACACAGCCCTGTCGACCCTCTGACATAAATTTTACACCGCAGCTGGCATTTACACACTTAACATTTCCATATGTATAGCATGGTCTGTGCTAATTATGCTAATCACCTGTCTAACTCTCCACTGCGAAAAATGGTTGTATTTAGCAGTCCACTGCTTACAAATACAGCTTACTGTGTGGCTGAAATGTACATTCAGACAACCCTGAATGGTAAGATTTTTCCACGTTGCTGGCTTCATTCAGACTGCAAAAAAATTTATTCAAGTCAACTGGTTTCGGCCAGCAACATAAAAGTTACGAGAAAAAAGTGAGTGTGCTCCTGCCCTAACATTCTAAGTCTGCTTGCAAGCAAAATGATAAATCAATTGGTGTGGGAAACAAACGAAGAGATATATTTTGCAAGGCATGTGAAACAGTTGCCTTTTAAAAAAAGAAAACCACTAGATCCACCCATTTCTTCCCAAGATCTCCAAAATGAAGAGCATTTGTTTCTCTTACGTCAGGTATTGAGACAATAGAAGTAGTAAGAAAAAAAAAAAAAAATCGAGAGAAATCAACTCTTCCAATATAACAGAGAGAATAAATTAAATACTACTCAACAATAAAATAATTTTGGACTTGTCAGATACTTTGTACAACCATCTTATGAATTCTTATGAATAGAAAGACTTGTACCTTAAAGAGAAAATGATACACATTGTGAGGCCTTTAAATATAAATCAACTGCAGTATATGTTGATGAAGTAAATAGCTTATAATGATAATAAATAGATGTAACTTAAATATCTTTATTTTTCATTTATACAATAGACTTTAGATTTTTAAACTGGTTAATTCACTTTACAGAAAATTTAGAGCAGAAATAAATTATGAAACTTGAATTTGGACATTTCTCACAAATAATCTTTTTAAACAGCGAGACAAATACATTTGACCCAGATTCTACCCAATTTTAAATTCAGTTGCACTCTTTTGGCAGTCTTGTAATAATTAAAATGTTCACTGCTAGTTCTATTCCAAAATCTGGCTCAGCAGCCAAAACAGAAATAACACTACAACTACTGTGGTCATTTCACAGCAGATATATTTTTTTTAAATGGTAGGGGGGAGGGGGCTGTGGGGGGTAGTGGGATGCAAGTTTAGACCACCCTGATTCTATGGCACAGTATTCTGTTTACATTTCAGTGCTTGATTGTGTAATACATATGGCATTTTTGGGCAGGAATCCCGAGTCTTCAGCCAAAAGTCTTTTAGCAATACTATTTTAAAAACTGTACACTAGCCATTTATTTTCTTTTCCTTTTTGGAAGACATTTATTTGGATTTTTAATCACTAAGCTCGATAGCATCAACCACTTTGCCCTCTATTCCATCAACAATGGCATTAAACTGCTTTTTAATCTAATTTAATCATAAACACATAACAAGGAAACATCTTAATCTACACATATATAGCAGGCCAAATTGTTGTCAAAACACATTCTCAATAATGTAACAAGATGTAATTGACCAGTTCCTTTCAACTATCAACATCTCAGCACAAGGTCCAAATTTATCTGAACAAAGTTAATCCCAAAGCAGGACAATGAAAACAGAATGGGGAAAAAAAGGCACAATCTCAGTTTTTCAATCGGAGATCAGCTGTGGCCAAGATGGAGTGAATATACTGGTGGACATAGTCTATCAGCAGGTCACAGGGAGGTCAGCTTTGAAGGAGGAATCCAAATGAAATATAAACATGGCATCGTGGAAACCAGACAAATCTCCCATAGTTTTGTCCAGCCAGCACTAATCTAGGCATCAGCTGTGGAGCAAAACCTAAACAAATGGATCACTCAGTTCATACATCTGGAAGCTGTCTTATTTTAGTCTTCAAGAACAGATATGTACAGTTTAATCACTGGTCCAGCACACAAAAACATTTCATTTAAAAACATGCTTGGACACATATGTCCTGTACAATTAATCTACATGCATTGCCCTGGGCTGTTCAATGCTATCCCGAAGATGGCTTTTATTTGTCAGACAATAATTCAAGTGTATATAATGCAAAGTGAGATATTCGACGATAACAGAATGTCAAGGAATTTTCTTACGATTCCTCACACATATGGCATTTCTGTTAAATTTAAATTTTGCTTCATTAACCACTTTTAAAAGAACGCAGAACATGGAGCACGATAGTTAGTGTAATAGGAAAGTAAGTGGACTACCCCCCCACATTTCAGGAACGTTGATCCAGAGTAGTTGGAGAATCTAAATTTGAATAATTTAATAAATCTGCAATTTTAAACTTGTTTCTGTGATATTGATAATGAAACTACTAGATTGTTGTAAAAGCCCCACATGGTTTGCAAGTGTCCTTCAGGGACAGAAATCTTCCACTGTATCCACTCTGGCTGTAAGATGGCTCCAGATCACCCATGTGACTTGACTCATCACTGCCTTCTCAATAAGGGATGTACAATAAATGCCAGTATTTCCAGTAATATTCATCTTCAGTGAATGAAAGTTAACAACAAAAAGCAACAGATATTAATGCAACACAAATACTTTTGAATGTCTTGTTTACTGCTAACAATAAAAGTCTTTGATAAGTGAATTCTCCAATTTTTAACAAAAGGGGAAAGGGGAAGTACAACGGGATCTGGGGGTCCTTGTTCATCAGTCACTGAAAGTAAGCATGCAGATATCAGCAGGCAGTGAAGAAAGCGAATGGCATGTTGGCCTTCATAACAAGAGGAGTTGAATATAGGAGCAGAGGTCCTTCTGCAGTTGTACAGGGCCCTACCCCGGAGTATTTTGTGCAGTTTTGGTCTCCAAACTTGCGGAAGGGCATTCTTGCTATTGAGGCAGTGCAGCGTAGGTTCATAAGGTTAATTCCCGGGATGGCGGGACTATCATATGTTGATAGAATGGAGCTGCTGGGCTTGTATACTCTGGAATTTGGAAGGATGAGAGGGGATCTTATTGAAACATAAGATTATTAAGGGTTTGGACACGCAAGAGGCAGGAAACATATTCCCGATATTGGGGGAGTCCAGAACAGGGGCCACAGTTTAAGAATAAGGGGTAAGCCATTTAGAACGGAGATGAGGAAATACAACTAGTTGTGAGTGTGAAATTCTCTGCCTCAGAGGGCGGGGGAGGCTGGTTCTCTGGATGCTTTCAAATGAGAGTTAGATAGAGCTCTTAAAGATAGCGGAGTCAAGGAATATGGGGAGAAGGCAGGAACGGGGTACTGATTGTGGATGATCAGCCATCATCACATTGAATGGCGGTGCTGGCTAAAAGGCCTACTCCTGCGCCTATGGTCTATAATCTTGTAGGAAAAGCCCCCATTTATGAGCATATAAAAAAATCTAAAATTAATGTTTCAACTTTGAATTCAAAACTAGCAATGACTATACATTACAGCGTCTGGATTAGAATGACAAGGTAAGGCAGCTAAAACTATTTATTTTTTAAGACCAAAGGCAAAAAAATGATTGTTTTCATTCATTATAGAAGTCATGTTATCAGAATTGATTAAAAAGCAGCAATAGATTAAAGAATCTAAAATATATATATATCGATATACACACATACATACATACATACACACACATACATACATGGCTTGTTTTATTAACAAAGTCTTGAGGCCACAAACCAATAATCTGACTCAATGTAAATGCTGATCCGATTATTTATCACAGCAACAACAGAAAAAAAATTACCTTTAAAAATGAGAATAAACAACATTTGTCAATGAAAGGCTAGCACTTCATACGCCTAAGATTCCGTTTTTGGAACTGCCTGTTTATTAGTTTACTGAACTGTTGATCATTATTTCAACCAATAATTCCCTGGGCTAAAGGAACTTCTTTTGATCCAAGAACAGATCTGAAGGACTGAAAGCATCAATGAATGCAACTTTATAATTGAAAAACTGTCAACAATTCAACATCCATTAACATCAACACCACTGGGGAACCAAGAGGAAAAGCACTAGTATACTCCTCCTGCAAGAGTTTCTGTATAATCTTTCAGAAAATAAAGCTTTCAAGGATGCTATATGGGATTTAAGCAATTAGAAAACTCAAAGAGGAATAGGTGTTTTGGAAACGGCTTTGTACTGTGTTAGAAAATTGACTTCAAAAAGCTGAAGCTTTTTTAGTTCAATGCTAAAAATTACTGATAACATATAATTTAATTTATGGCACATTTAGTTTTTATTACTTGTCATTCGCACCTCAGAGAGGCTCGAACGAAATTCTGTTTCTACAAACCATACAGAGCAATTCACAAAAAAACACACACAAACAATTCAATTCACACAAACATCCATCACAGTGAGTCTCACCCTCACTGTGATGGAAGGCAAAGTTCTTCACTCTCCCCCGCACCATTTCTCCCCCGATGTCGAAGCCCCAGGCGGGCGGTGTTAAGTCTCACGGCCATTGAGGCCGCGCCGGGCGATGTACGGCCCCGCTCTAGGCCCAAAGGTCACACAGTTGTAGCCCCCAGCGGGTGCCCGAATGTCCCGCGGCCATTAAAACCGCGCCGGGCGATGTACGGCCCCGCTCCAGGTCGTTCCAACCCCACGACACGGGCAGAAGCCGCGTTGCGGGAGCTCCGGAGAGCGGTCTCTCACCCAGAGCCGCAAGCTCCCGATATCCCGATAGTCCATCGGTAGTAATCTGCAGCTGCAGCTCCGGAGTCGGGCCGCAGCTGGAGCTGGAGCTGGAGCTGGAGCCCCGGAGTCGAGCCGCAGCTGGATCTGGAGCCCCGGAGTCGGGCCGCAGCCGGAGCTGGAGCTGAAGCCGGAGCCCTGGAGTCGGGCCGCAGCTGGAGCTGGATCCGGAGCTCCAGCTCCTACAAAAGTTGTAGACATTACATTTCAGTAATGTCTACAAATTTTGGTGCCCTCCCTAGGAAAACAGTTGAGGAAAAAATGTCTGGGATTTAGTGGTGAGAAATAGATGTTTACATTAATAGTAGTGAGTCTTGCCACTGAAAATAATTTGTAGTACAATCAGCAGCCGAGATACGTAACATTTCTCTCAACCAAAAGAGAATCACTTCCACTTAGTAATGATGTATCATTTGAGAAGATTGTAATGAAAGTGGTCCACAATACCAGAATGTGAAAGAAGTACATGCCATAGATAACAGCAGATGTGATGGTCAATGGTGCATTAGATTTTGTTTCTGTTTTCACGGAAATCCTGCCACGCCTGCCATCGTTTTCAGCAATTTCTGCTTTTGTTTCAGATTTCCAGCATATGCAGCTCATTTGTAATGTTCAATAGATTTTTAAGAGTTTAATTGGTGCTGTGAATGCAGTGCCAATTTGAAATTAAAAAGCCTGAAACAAGTCTGAAGTGCAGATGAATTCCACTCTACCCTGGCCTCAACACTTCTCAAATTCTACCAGGTATGCAAAAACAGCACCTTATGAAAACATTCCCAGCATATGCCTGTAATTTGGAATAGAATTGCAGTTCACACATTCATGTATATATTGACATGATCAGCTGCATTAAGATTACGCAATAATACTTTGCTCAAATTTATATAGTTCTCGAGACCCAGTACATACTTGTCTCAGAGAACAGAATTCTCTAAAATTTGCTGTTGTGAATTGAGCCAAGTCATTCCAAGGGTGGATGCCTGTACCTTGAACATTGGGTTCATAGATGAATATTTAAAACCCACAGTTCAGAAAGTAATTTATTCTGCATTCTAGTATATAAAGTTCACATACTGCCATGTCAGTGCTGCCCATATGACATGGGAGTGGTCTTTTTTATTGCATGCTGAGGATTAATTATATGAAACTAGACTCTCAATTAATTGTATTCAGTTTTGTTGATGCTGGTGCCATAAATTAGAAGGTTTATTTTGCACAATGTACCATAGTCATGTACACTTACTAGTGATACACTACTGTTGATTTTGAGTTGTTACTTCTGGTACATTTTTAGTTTTACTTTCCTGGTAGATTCTTCCAGACTGGGAAGCTCAATAAAGATCAATATGGGAAAAAATGGAACGGTGTGCTAATTGCTAGTCACTTCACAGTGACACAAATGTTATTGATAGAGGGATCTTGGAACTACTGGAATAATCAATACGAAACTATTTGAAATTAAAAGTAGTACATTTAACCATTAAATTTATAACAAGGCACCATAATGTTTTGAAAGGGAGATTCTTGCAACTGGGTGACCCCACTTGTCAAATGGTTTGTTTACACCGAGATAGAAATGACACGAGGCGAGAATGCTTTTGAAGATTTTAGAGACCATGCATGTAAAACTTGGATAGAGTGGCGTGGAAAATATCCCTTTTTTTTAAAAGTATGTAATTATGGACTAAACCACATGGTGCTGATGCGTGGTACAATATCACTTTTATCATTTGTTCATAACCTGTTCCCAGAGGTGGCATAATTTACATGTCACCAGTAAACTTTGTCAAAATTGGGCATTTGATCAAATAATACTATTATGGTGGAAATGTTATGATTATACACACAGTAGCATAATAGTCTTATGCACAAGTAGCATGTCAACCAATACAGAAAACGACCAAACCATTTGGTGCAAGGATCGAGGTTTGTCATATATATGTTTTTATCAATTTAAATTAGCAAGTAATTACATCTATTTTTGGAAGAAAATAAACCAGTTTATACAATTCAGGATTAAGGGTACAATGCATCTTAGTATGAAAAACCACACAAGTTTGATTGATTTAGTGAGATCCCTCTCCTAGAGCATATTATTAAACACGTAACTTCATCTACATTTATTCTTCTTTTATTACTCATCATTAATTGCCCTTGAGAATGTGTTGACGAGCCACCTGTTCTTGAAATATTGCTGTCCTTCTGGTGAATGCACCCCACAGTGCCATTTGGTAAGAAGTTCTCGGGTGTAGACCCAGCAATGATGCACAAACAGCCAAACATTTCCAGCTCATTACGGTGCACAACTTAGGGAGGAATCTGTAGGTGGTGTTCTTATACATCCATTACCCTTCTTGATGTTAAATATTGCAGATTGGGAAATGCTGCAAGAGCAACTGCAGTTTTTTTTTTGTTGGCAGAACAAACAAAAGCAATAATCCTATGACGCTAGATTAAAGGCCAATCAAGTCACTCTGGATAGTGTCAATTTTAAATTTTGCTGGGCGCTCCACTCATCCAAAGGGAGAGTATTCCAACTTGTTCATGATTTGTGCCTTCTAAAGTGGTAGGTTTAGTGCATCAGGAAGTGCATTACTTGCCACAGGATACAGTCTCAGATCTGCTTCTGCAGCTATTGTCTTTAGCAGAGTTTCTGGTCAACGATGAACTCCAGGAGCTGCTGTTTTCGAACACAGCAATGGTAATTCCATTGAATGTCCTAGGTAAGCAGTGATAAAATCTTTGGAGATGGTCATGTCCAGTCAGTTACATGGCATGAATATTTGTTTATTATTAACAAGGGTATTGGTGCTATCAATAGATAGATGTTCAAAAAGGTTTTAATTAGATGTCCAAGGAAGGATTTGTTTGTTTGGAAGGACAGCAGCAGTAACAGACAGTGAATATAAATTGTGATATTAAATATGCTTAATTATTCTTCTTCATATCAATTGACATGTAAAAACAAACTTCAAAATCATTTCCTTTGAAAGGAAGCTTAATAGTTCCGACAATTCTAGTAACAAATGACATTCGAGTTTCCCCATTGAGAGTAACTATCAATCAAGGCCGAACATTTTTCTTTCTGATGTTGACCATGCCACATGTGGCTCAAAAGGTGTTGAGTTAAACTTGATGCTCACAAAATGTACATACAATGATATAGCAAATATTAGTGAGATGCAATATGAAAGAAGATGTCGTATGAATCTGAGAAAGTTGTTCCAAAAGTCAATTATCATAAACACATGAAATATTTTTCACAACAAATTTTACCAATGTTGTTATGTAGCGACTGTTCATATCTTCAATAAATTATACATCGAGTCTGAAGTAGGGTCTCGACCTGAAACGTTACCAATTCTTTCTCTCCAGAGTTACTCCAGCATTGTATATACCTTCGATTTAAACCAGCCTTTCCTATATATTGAACACTTCTGTATTATTCTGAAGTTTGTTGAGAGAAAACTGAAATATTCCTACAGCATTTGGCGAGAATATTAAATGTAGTAAAGGTTTTCATTCAGGCGTCTTCAACAAGGGGAACTATTGCACGTTTCCCAATATGTATTATGTATATAAAGGTATGTGTACAATTTCCACAAAATATTAGAATCTAGTAAACAACTATAGAAATTTGGATAGCACGGTGGCACAGCTGAGAAAACAGCTGCCTCGCTGAGCCAGAGACCTGGGTTCGATGCTGACCTTGAGAGCAGTCTGTGTGGAGTTTGCACGTTCTCCCTGTGACTACGCGAGTTTCCTCCAGGTCCTCTGATTTCCTCCCGCATCCCAAAGACTGTAGGTTAATTGGTCTGTAAAATTGCCCCTAATGTGTGTAGGGGGTGGATGAGAAAGTGGGATAACATAGACCTAGTGTTGATGGGTGATCTATGGTCTGCGTGGAATCGGTAGGCTGACGGGCCCGTTTCCATGCTGAATCTCTGAACTAAATTGCTATAAAATTATTTTGCATTCTCATATCAACAGTTTTATTTTCAATGAAATTAGGACACAATCTCATCAAGAAGATATTTTTTTCTACATTTCATCAGTACCTGATGATCTGTGGGGCCATTAAAGCAACACTTTACATTGTGGCATACATTAGCTTTACTGTGAAATGTTTCAAAGCTCTTTGATCAAAATTTGATAGACCGAAACATGTAAACTGTCATTGCTGATATATTTCCCAATCCGTTCATATTCTAACTTGGTCTCTTTACAGAACCCAACCACCCACACCCTTCCATCACCTGCATAACATCCCTCTGTTCAGTTCTTTGGCCTGTATTGCCTTCTGTTTATACATTTAACCACAGAAATATGCAACTGCTGCTCTTTTAGTTTATTTGTGCAGTGCCCATGTTCGTGACCAAAGAGTTACCACTCCACTGAGAACACACACAGCTACAAGATTCCTGCTGCTGTCAGCCATTTGGAGATGGGGGGAGGGAAGACGGAAGGACAAAGACAATATGTGAAGCAAATGAGAAGGCGAAAACCATAAAACACTGCCATAGACAGCAGAAAAAAAACTTTAAGAATGTCCTAAATGCATGAATGATTATTCAAATATACATTATAACTTTTATATTAATTGGTATATAATTTAATAAGAACGGTGGCAGTTTTCTAAATAATAGTAAATATATAAAAACCTCAACAAATAAAATTACTTCAATATATTTATGCAGATATGAATTCCCAACATATTTTCCCCACCCTTTAAATAGTAAGCACCGCCCAGTCAAACATTTGACAGCATTTTAATAAACGATGTTTTCGTTTACCCTGCTAAACAATGAAAACTGTTCATTTGCAGTATTAAAAAGATGAATAACTTTAATTCATTTCGTAAACTCCTCACGCATCGATTAACAATTCACCATTTTTGTTTCAGTTTTTAATCACTATAAAGATAGATCAAAGCTCAAAATCTTCAGTTGAACTTAGCTCCCTCCCCCACGGAAAAAAAAGCACCACATAGAAAATCCTTTAAAAAATATAAAATGTAATACTAACTGCAATTACATTAAACATACGTCACCTCCCGCTAGTTTACATTAATCTACTTTGCAAACATGCGTTCCAGTCTGTACGACTTCACTTTTTTTTTCCCCGAGACAAATGTTTTTTTTGAAAGTTGAAAGCAGTCCAAAACAGGACCACACACACAGACTCACTCACTCACTCACTGACTGGCTCAGTCACTCAGTGGCCCGGCCCGGCCAGCCCGCCCGCCACTCGGCCACTCGGCCACTCGCCCGCCCGCCCGCCACCCGACCACTCGGCCGCCGCCCGCCCGCTCGCCACTAGGCCACTCGGCCGCTACTCAGCCCGGCCAGCCCGCTCGCTACTCGGCCGCCGCCCGCTCGCTACTCGGCCCGGCACCCGACCCGGCCCGCTCGCCCGCCACTCGGCCACTCGGCCGCCGCCCGCCCGCCCGCCACTCGGACGCTACTCAGCCCGGCCCGGCCCGCCCGCTCGCCCGCCACTAGGCCACTCGGCCGCTACTCAGCCCGGCCACCCGCCCGCCACTCGGCCACTCGGCCCGCCCGCCCGCCCGCTCGCCACTAGGCCACTCGGCCGCTACTCAGCCCGGCCAGCTCGCTCGCTCGCCCACCACCCGACCCGGCCCGCCCGCTCGCCCACCACTCGGCCACTCAGCCGCCGCCCGCCCGCCCGCTCGCTCGCTACTCGGCCCGGCCCGCCCACCACTCGCCCGCCACTCGGCCACTCAGCCGCCGCCCGCCCGCTCGCTCGCTACTCGGCCCGGCTCGCCACTCACTCGCCCGCCCACCACTCGGCCCGGCCACCACCCGCCACTCGCCCGCCCGCATCGGTCACTGCTGCTGCTGGGGGCGCTCACAAAATGGCGGCTTTGACAAGCTCCACACTTAAAGAGAAGCTTCATCTCCCCCCGCATCCCCCTCCCGCCCCCACCCGCACCCTCACCCCCATCCAGCCCTCCCGCCAAACAAGGTGCCACAAATCACTCTCCTCACCCCCACCCGCACCCTCGCCCCCTCCCTCCCACCCTCACCCCCTCCCACCCTCACCCTCCCTCCCTCACCTCACCCTCACCTCCTCCCTCACCCCCCACACCCTCACCTCCTCCCTCCCTCACCCCCTCCTCACACCCTCCCTCACCCTCCCTCACCCCAACCCTCCCTCACCCCCAACCCTCCCTCACCCCCACCTCACCTCCCCTCCCTCACCCCCCACCCTCCCTCACCCTCCCTCACCCCCAACCTCCCTCACCCTCCCTCACCCCCACCCCCTCCCTCACCTCCACCCTCCCTCACCCCCAACCCTCCCTCACCCTCCCTCACCCCCTCACCTCCCCTCACCCCCTCCCTCACCTCCTCCCTCCCTCACCCCCCACCCTCCCCACCCCCCACCCTCCCTCCCTCACCCTCACCCCCTCCCTCACCCCCTCCCCCTCACCCGCCAAACAAGGTATCACAAATCACTCTCCTCACCCCCGCCCCCTCCCTCCCTCCCTCACCCCCTCCCTCACCCCCCCACCCTCGCCCCCACCCCCTCCCTCCCTCGCCCCCACTCCCTCCCTCCCTCACCCTCACCCCCTCCCTCCACCCTCACCCCCTCCCTCCCTCACCCTCACCCCTCCCTCCCTCACCCCCACCCGCCAAACAAGGTGCCACAAATCACTCTCCTCACCCCCCCCTCCCCCACCCCACAACACCCAGACGCCGCAAGGTTTATACAAATGTAGAGATTAATTATAAAGGATTACAACAACGTCTTTGTAACTTTTACTTGGCCTTCGGCCAGACAGACATACAATAAACAATCCCGCTCCGGTATGATGTTTCTTCGTCTATCTCCCCCTCCCCCCCCCTCCCCACCCGCCTTTTGGTGGCACTGATTCATAGTTTTAAACTTTGATTCATTCGGTGGAAATAAAACAAACTCCCCCCCGCCCGAGAAGGGAAAGGTCTTACCTTCTACCCACAGCTCCTCGACATCGGTTTCAAGATTAGCAGCCCTTAATCCCACTGCGAACGCCCCAAATATTAACAGGCCCACAACGAAGAACTTGCCGCAGTTCCTTTGAATGTAACAGCCCAGATTAAAAAACAGTTTCTGAAATTTAGCTCGAAGCCACAACGGTGCTTTCCTTCCAGTAGCCTTTCCCTAAAAGAGAAAAGAGACACTTGAGAATCTGAAGGAACTCATCGGACAATTGCATCCTTAAAGAGACAGCACTCCTTTCAATTGACGATTTCTAGTTGCAACAATTGTCTTTTTGTGACTAAGGAAAGCTTTAAAGCCCAAAGTTTTTAATTAAACAAGCGTCATTAAACACTGCCCATTGGATTATATCATATTACGTATTATGTTACTAAAAGTGACGGCAGGTCTCTGCAGCGACTGTCACTTCATCTGTCTAAATTGCAATCCAACTGCAGCGGTGACAGACTACAGGGGCAGAAACACTGCTGCAAAAGGGGATCGGTATCTCATGCTGTGAAATCCAATCGGTACATTAAAATATGCAAATAAATTAAGAGGACAGGATAAATGCATGCAAATATATCGTGTACATAAAAGTTAAACCCCGAAAGAATCGACGTGTTAAGTTTTTGTATTTAATATATTGAATGTAACAGCCGGATTTATTGGATCGACATCTAATAGAATACATAGTAGCAAAGACTACATCCACGTGGTTGCTCTGCTGTAACATCATAAGCTGGAGTAATTCATTTCCATAGCAGTATCAGGACGCTGTGATCTGAATTAGGAAGTGAAGCAGCCATCTGAGAGTTACGACAATATTTGCGAACGGAAGAGGGAGCCACATGGATTTCAGTTTATAACTACTCTGAACAGATACGATCGCTTAAAGAATGTTTCGCTTTTTGTTTACTTTAAAACTTAAAGCATGCAGCCAGGACTTTGCAGATTTGTTGTATATTTTAAAGGCAATCCTAAATCCTCATTGCTGTAAAGCAACTCCACGCAAAAACATGGCGAGTTAAAGAAACAAGAAATCCCACACACACATCCAAGTGAGTCGATGCTCCCTCCGTGCTACTTGGACTGCAGCGACTGTGGAAGCGCCGCCTGTGAGAGCTGAGCTTTGTTATCCTCGCTTTAAAACTTCCACTTCTACTTGCTGCTTAGTGTAAGCATCGATGCGGCGGCGATTAGCTCCCACTCTACCGCTTATGGATAAGAATAGGGAACACAAAAGACCCCCAATGCATAAAATGAGAAGCAAACATAAAAAGGGTTTTACAAACTGGAAATGCACCTTTGAGATCTGATCCAGCGCGAAGGCAGCATCGCAATAGCTCGGCCGTTCCAGATAATCTAAAACCGCTGTCGGATGCCGCAGGTTTCTCCTTATCCTCCTCCTGTTTTGCTGAACATGGTCCTCCTCCTCCTCTGTCCTTCGGCGCTCCGTAATGTTAACAGCCGAGGCCATGTTGTTGATGGGACTTGGGCAGTATAATCACACACCGTCTTAGGTTCCACCAAACTTTAATCCTCAACAAAGTAGACGCTGCCTGGCAAACTTCATACTCCTCGTAGCGATGGCGAGTCAAAGTTTGCGCCTTCCATTCCCACATTTCGCGATCTGGGGGATCCTGGAGTTATTCTACATTCACGGGGGGCACAGTGCGCTTTAAAAGAGACCGGAGAGGGCAGCTTGGAAACGTTCACCTTCTTGCAGAGACTCGGGGAGTTTACCCGCACCGATCACTCGCTTGAACCATACTGTGCAAACAGGCCCCGGAGCTCGGTGAGCCTTGGTTCAATAGGGAAAAAAAGCCTGTCTCTCCATTTAGGGGGGAAGGAAAGCAAAAACCCGCCTCCAGGGCCGTCAGATGGCTGGGTGAAGGTTTGTATTGCTTGGCTCTGATTGGCTGAGGAAGGTTGAAATTACTCAGCAAACACGACTATTATTAGCTGCTTAGCAACAGCTCACCAAAGTAGAGAGACCACCCAGGCTGCGAATGCATCCATCCCCACTTCAGGGGAGTCGCGGTTCGGCTGAAAGAAATCATAGCCTTTCACTCCCGTCACAGTCTTTCTCTCTCTCTCTCTCCTTTGCACGCACTTGGTAAAACAAACTTTTATATATTTTCGACAGAGCTGCAATTTAGCAATTTTTTCCGGTAACAGCAGGTTGGGGGATTGCAGATTACAGGGAGTCCGGTCCTCGTGAATGATTTTGAAGTTATATTTTAACTATTTGCTCTTGTTTCAATGGAAATTCTTTATCTTGGCATCGGGTTGTAACAAATGCTGGGAGGTCTCAGTTGAATTAGCAGGCTTGCACGGATAATGACAGCCTTTGGATCGTGCAGTTGGAAGTACGAGGTGTGTGTGTGTGTGTGTATGTGCGCGCACGTACATTTTCTTTCTAAAATTTTCAATTGTTGCTCTTTCTCAAACCACGCGGATGAAAAGAATATAAACTATTAAACCTCGCTCACAATAAATAGGAAAGGCACCCGAATGGATATAAATCTTTGGGAAATGATTTAACGTCATTTTTTGTTCCCTATCTGGGACTTTTCAGACAAATAGGGATATCTTTCATTTTAATCGTAGAAATCCCACACACCCCTCCCACCGCCCCCGCACAAACCACCCATACACATTTTCATTTTATTCATTGGGAGATGTGGGGAGTTTCATTGGGGTCATGTGACCGGCGTACCCAGGGCGACGCGCTGACACAATGTGAGAATGGCTGAATTACAGTAGTATCAAAGGAAGAAAACAAAATCCTCAGTGGTCCTGTCAAACCCCATCAGGATCAATGTGATTTGCATGGATAATTAACAGACTTCTGTTAATTTCCAGAAGGGAAAGGGGTGGCGGGGGATAGGATGAGGAAAGGAAACCTGCTCAGTTGAATTTCACATTCATGTGCGCCTGTGCGTAAAGAATCTGAGGCAAGCTCCGAACAATTCCGAACAAGATCTATCCACTCGCCGTCATTCTGTACGATAAACTACGTCCATTTATATGTGGCGCCTTTCAAAACGTTATAAAAGCGGTTCGCAGTCAATGAAGGATCGCTGTTTCAACACACGAAGCGCAGCGGCCAACGTGTACACAGCAAGATCCCACACGCACAAAAACACGATAATGTGAGGATAATCTGATTTCCAGAATGTCAACGAGGCGAAAACATCGGCCAGGAAACAAGGCTTCCCTTCGTGCTTTTCCGTGAAACATTGGCCTTGGGTATTTAACATTCACTTGGGAGAACAGACGGAAACTCGCTTTAATTTCTCATCCGATTGACGGCATCCCTGATAGAGTAGCCTTTCAGTGCTGCATGGTCGAATCAACCGAGACTTTTGCGCAAATCTCCCGAGTGGGATTTCAATTTTCTGATTCAATCAACAAAACCACAACGCACACACACACACGGTTGAACATTTTAACTTGCTGAGTTAAAGTTTGAAGGGCAGTACACCACTTCAGGAAGATTCTGCTTTCCACTATCTTTCTACCATTCTGTGTCAAACCTTGCCAAGGCCTCAAACTGGTTTTATTGATGTCGGTTCATAAAGACGGTCAACACTAAAACCGCTCCCTCGGCCAACCACATCAATACAGACTGAGTGTGCCTATTTAGAGCAATCCCGTCTACTATACTCCAACAAGCCAATGCAGTAAAGTTACACAAAATATTATAACAAATTCACCTGTACACTAGGTATAGTAAATAATCATGGGAGCACAAGTATAATAGCTAAAATTAAGTATATGTTACATGCAGTGTATCGGAATTGATTATTCGTGATTTCTAGCATTTTGAAGCGAGCACACGGAAGTAAATTAATATCAGCAGAGATATACTACTCTAATCCAGAATGTCACTTCATAAAATCAGAATTAGATTCAGATTTGAAGCCATATTTTTCTCAATAAATGATTTTGGCGAAAGTATCAAATATGAATAGACTTAATCTATACAACAAATGTTTACAACTTTTTCAACCTCACATTTAAACAAACACCTTAATTTGAGCAGTTAGATTTCATAATCCACGCGTAAGTTTCCAATAATTAACTTCCATTCATCAATTAAATATTAATTATCAGTAATAGTTATCTTAATCATTTAAGCATAAATTAACTGATATTTCATCCTCGTATGTCTCAATCCAATTCGACCGTATTTTGCTGTATTATACAGATAATTGGGAAATATACATTGTTTTCGATTTATTTATTTCGGAAAATCTGATCATTATAAATGTGATCTCCAAATCTTAGCTTGATAATATGGTCGATTGTCATCTGTCTGGTGGGAAATGTAATCAATGTCTACCCTAACCACTCTTAGAATTAATACATGTATATGACTAAACCGCGCTCTCGAAGTGCATTTTACATTACTCCCCTTAGAGGTCCCGAGTGGTATTGCAGCAAAGCACGAAGACTGATGAATTAATCAAAATGCAATCTAAATTCTGAACTAACATTTACTATCACAACAGCTGTATTCTATTCCAAATTGGGTTTTATGTTTTCTGGATTTGCGTATGTAAATATAATTTAACCCTCTGTGTATTGTAGTATTCCGTTTATAATAACATTTATAAATATCAAATATCACAACTGAGGAAATGTGATAGAACAAAATTGTGTTCAATTCAAGAGAAGACTAATCAGAAAAATGGCTCAAATAAAATGATAATTTTTCATATTAAAGATCTACCTTTTCAAGTGGATGCATTATTGACAAATGTTAATGTACACAATTTATTTTTCTACGTAATAAAAATGAAAAATTAAGTCAATTCACTTTGTTGGTGGTCTACAATAGTATGGGTTAATTGTGTTAACAAATTTTTGTTAACTTAAGGTTAAATAAGGTTAATCAGAAACTTCTTAATGCCTAAGATTAAGATTACCATGATGACCAACTGACAAATATGTTTGCTAACGTGACAGAAATTAGATTTTATCATGTTCTACCTATCATCAATCAAAACTTGTCGCAAACCTCACTTCCATGCCACAATGATTGTGCGCACACAAATATGATAAGCAATGTATTTGGTTAGTGGTAAAATATAATGGCACCAAATGTCCAAGGGCTCGCTTTGACTTTCTTTTAAAGATGCCATGTCAAAACGTCTTCCAATTTATAATGAGTGGTTGTTCTATTTAAAAAAGGGAATGTTTAAAAGGGCGGTGCATTTTAAGCTTGTGCTCCATGGACAGAGGGAATGGATAGAGTACATTTGGCATGTAATTGCTTTGCTTCTGTATGGCAGCAGAGAAAGGAAGAAGTGTGAGCTCAAACTTTCAACGTGGGTGGTCAGCTATGGATGCCCCCAATTTGCCTCATTACTAATGCATGCGAGTGTTCCATTGCGAAGCGATAATGTTGTTCGTAATCAATCTAGCCTTATTTACATTTGGAAGCATTGTTGTCTTTAATATGCATGCCTTGTTCATGTAAACAGCGTTCGACGACCGGTTGGATTAACTTCAACAAATCATTATGGGTCCCCTCATAATGGTCAGATTCGTTTTTTTTGTCAAATGGATTTAATCAATTTTATTTGTCATTTGACTCATGGAGCATTTTCCATCTCTTGCGTTTGAGCCTTTCCATTGGCAATGGTAATTTATTTTACACCGGTGTAAAATGTCCGGTGTATATTGAGCCAACCATTTAAGGTATACTAAAATGATATCCACGATATGCAAATTTTAAACTTCATTTTGTTATTTCTCATTTCAAATTGTGGTTAGATGGACACAACATAATACAATACACTACAATGTTTCGTATTCCCATTTTCAACGTCATTATCTGATTTGGCGAACTCTACCACATTTTATGATTTACATTTACAGGAAGTATTCAATCTTATTGATTTAATCAATAAGATGTTTTAGTAATCGTATCTGGTTGTTGAGTATTGTTACTTTTTCTCTTAAATATCTCCATCCATCTAACATGCCCTGGTTTTCCACTATCCTGATCATGCTATCATTAATCTGTAGATTTTGAGGTATTTCAGTATTTTCTTCTGTTAAATAGAGAGTGTCAATAACCTTGTGCCAATGGCACATTCAGGCATCACATCTCGCAGCAAACCTATCCGAATCCAACAAATACAGGTGTTTCATCTTTACTTGTTTGGAGCCTCCATTAACTTCTAGGCAGACATGGCACCAATCGTGTAAGGAAGAACACACACTACACAGTATGTTACTCTCTCTGATTGACACAAATCAATCAAACCATTTTCAATTGCTATAAATATGAATGAAATAGGGCTTTCTACATTATTTCTGACCACCCAAGTGTACATTTGGGACTATATGCTGTAACCACTGGATATAAATAAGAAAATGTATATATCTACATAAAATGTTTAGATCCATCAGTGTGTAGCTTTAGCTTTAACACTAGCTTTAATTCTGGAGCACTGAGGAAAATGCATTACACATCATCGTAATTCACCTCTAAATAGCATCAAATGTTAGATTTTCAGTGTTGCTGATTTTGCCCGGACTAATTAATAAAAAATGGTCAATTTGTGAAAGATGTTTTCAATTTTCTTTGAACTAATTTCTATTAACACATTTGTTCAACTGAAGTTGACGTTGTGCTCCAACGTGCTTTAATCTTCAAACACAGCACACAGTAGTTTTTCTTGTAACTGGTTTCAATATGTCAAGCCTCCCCTCTGCTTCTCCCACACACGATGGGGGGAAAAGCACTACTCACAAAAACTGTCAAAATAATGCGACTAATTACCCCTGATCGAGCTGAAAGAGCAGTGCATTGCATGCTGCCCAGAGCATGGATACCGAATTAGGAATAGAACACACAGCCATATATACATCGACAAACTCACACAATTCTGCTTTCAGTAAGTAAGTTTAATCATTTCAGGGGCCATTCATTTGACAGCCTAGCATCACGTCTTGTCGAACACGATTGGCGACACGATCCTTTGACCTACTGCTGTAGCAAGAAATTTATTAGATATATAGGCGTGAGAAATGAAAGGAAGTAAAACAATTCCGCCTCATTGTACTCACCCTTTGACTCTGCTAATCCGGTTTACACCTCACGCCTACATCACTCAATAGGACTATTACCAGCAAAAAATACAGGGGGGGGGGGGGGGGGGGGGGAAGAGATGCTGAAGTCTAAGAGGCAAAACTATTTCAGCGAAAATAAAAAAAAGATTGGCATTCATTAACACGCGCCGAATTCCACCACTCATTTTTATAGTGGAAGTTCTTTTTTTCAAGTGGCCACGCTTTAAATATAATTACAAGGTTTCATTTTATACTGTAGTCTTTGATCCGAAATAAATGATTTTGAGAACTTTTTTTCATCGAGGATTGATTTTGCTTTATAAAATGTACGTTTATCGACCGGCTCAGTGTATTTTAAGTAACATTTAAGTATAAGGTACTAAATTGTTGGGGATAAGGCAAATGATAAAGTACTATATACGCGAATACTTAGGTACAAGGTACAAGGTACAAGGTATCGGAGGTGGATGAAAGAAAACGGCACGCCACGCTACTTGCAGAAGTTCAACTGAAGAAAATATAGATGTCTTTTTCCTTGCTAGGAGACAGCACCGATCAGAGATTTATTTTTGTCCCAGAGGTGCATCTCTATAAGAATTGCGCTGAACGGAAGCTCGGGGCGACCTCTCGGAGCGTGAAAATGAGTTCGAGGGATCCTCGGGACCCCTAGCTCTGTCACCTTTTCCATTAACCCACCGTCTGTTCAGCGACCAGTTTATGCCAAACTGGGTGTTTCTAGTACAATCAAACAGCAAAATCACCTCGGATCGTTATGAACGCTGCTGCACCACCCAACCACAATAATCCCAGTATTAGCTACAGAAGCAGAGGCTAAAATAACTGTATCAGTAACACAACGAGTTTATGCCATCTGCCAAGCGATCACTCCAAGAGTTCTGCGGTCTCTCCGTGTTCTAATCAAAGGTAACTTACCATCTTTCCCGAACCTCCCTTGTATGACCGCGCTGGTCTGGCTTGTCGAGATATTTTCAGGAGCTAAAAGATGTTATTTTTCACAAAATTAAAAAAAAAAAGGTTTTAAAGGAACAGGGATTGTAATAATCCTGCTAGGTTGCAGTCATTCTGCTGTGTGCTGGAAGGTCTCACAATTACATGCCTGTTTCTATTAAGCAGCGCGGTCTGCGAGGTGGGTGGTCTGCTCTCAATAGGCAGGACCTGTCACCGTCACGTGACTGCCCAACACCACAGCCGCCCCCCCCCCCCCCCCCCCGCACAATAAACTAAAGTTAAATCTAAACGAAACTAGCATGCTATCAGTCCTGTGTAAACACTCGCTACAGCGCAGACCATAAGAAACCACGCACTGTGCTCAGTTGCTGTGAAATCCACACGAAACTGTCCGAAATATTGACAACTGGAAAAAGGAGATTATTTATCCACTGTTGAAATGGCGCTCACTAACTCTTTGTGGAAACTGATAAAAAATAAATGGTAATATATTGGTTGGAGAAATAGTTGTATGAACACGACTGGTTTCAAAAGATGAAACTGCGTAATTGTATACTTTGCATTGTCACGTTTGACAAATGGAATCATTTAGTTCGTCTTCTATAAAAAAACAATTGAAATGTTCCAAAATACTGATCAATAATACATAAATGTACGACAGGCACCGTGAACGTGGAGCCACATTCCACCCAAACACTGCATTTGCCAGGGAAATGACATTGCTGCGCTCAGATACAATTCTTTAAAGCAATTTAACTGTTTCAGAAGTTAAATATCTTATAATTTCATTGCCTAAAATTAATGTCTTTAGTAACGTGGGGAACGGACGTGGAAAAAAAGTTGAATCACAGAATAAGATGCGATCTCAAGATTCAAGGCAATGACAAGGGGAGGGGGAGAGGGGAATGAATAGCAGTGGGATACTGTGGAAAGGAATACGGGAAGAGAACGAGACATCGTGTAACAATACATGAAAGGCAGAAAATAACTTTGTCAGAAATAATGAGACACCGACAGAAACACCGAGTGAAGTGGCAAATATAGACCGATTGTAAGACTGTGCGTGTGGCTGAGAAGGGTGATGTTGGTAATCAGAGCCAGAGAAACTTCCAAGTCTAGGTCCACTTGAGTAAAATGCGGATGCAAAATAAATAAAATGTTTTTTTTTAATTTAATAGTCCATATACAAAATATAATACATTGTTGAATCCTGCCACCGATTAGCTTCTACCTGTGCGCAAGAGTCAATTAGTGTTCCAGCCATTCTTGATTTGTTATGCCGTGTTGGTTACTTGTGGATGTACAATAGATACCACACGGATAGCTGCCCCTTGCAAACTCCATTCACACTGAGCTGCAACCAATACTGCCAATTCTGATCATCGCAAGAAACGGATAGCGTATGACGCTGGATCTGTTCACCTTCCAATTGACGTTTGTGCTTTAAAGAAAATGAAAAGATCGTTTAAAGATTTCAAGTTATCATTTAAACCACAGGGAACTTTTTTTTGAGTTGGGAAACTGAAGACCCCACAGATGCCGGAGGATGTTTTGAACTGCTTTAATTGCATTTTCCATACGAGACGGGAAGACAATGATGGAACACAGGCGGAAGAGTGGGTGGGGAGCTTTGGAGTGGCGATGCTATTCTTAAACTAATAAAATAATCGGTTTCAATGGGTGTAATTCCGTCCATTAAATATCTCAGATGTTCAGGTTTTTATTTGGGGATGCAGACATTATTAGTTGTGGGACATTCGTTAAAGTAACAGAAAAACCCTAGTACCAATGAACTTAAACATAACCTTTAAATATCTGTAAATTATACAGCTCAGTTGCTGAATACTGGCCACAGAGGTGGCCAAGTGAAAGTAGGTTATAGTAACAATTCAGAGAATATGTGCACAATGGGGGGGATGTATCATTTTTTGATTAACAATAAAGTGAAACAAAACAGTATGTTGGTTCATGTTTTACCATTCTGTGAAATGAAGGTCACTGGGCCAAAGCTGGTGAAGGATGGAATTCCCCTCCAACCCAAAAACATCCCTTCCTGTTTGCAGACACAGGGCAGTCTTGGACCTTCTTCCAGGATAAAGAGCAAGTGGGTCAGTTTGGTCCTGGCTGGCTTGGACAAATGGGCTGGGCTATGCTAAATGACCAAATTAGATATAATTCTCCTGAAAATATGGTATTCCGGGTTTAATTAATTATTGTATGGTAGATCTGGCGGCTTGAAGTTAGCATACATCAAATGATAGGACATACATTGGTACACAAAAGGCTGGAGAAACTCAGCGGGTGCAGCAGCATCCAAGGAGCGAAGGAGATAGGCGACGTTTCGGGTCGAGACCCTTCTTCAGACTGGTCAGGGATTAGGGAAACGAGAGATATAGACGGTGATGTGGAGAGATAAAGAACAATGAATGAAAGATATGCAAAAAAGTATCGATGATAAAGGGAACAAGCCATTGTAAGCTGTTTGTAGTGTGAAAATGAGAAGCTAGTGCGACTAGGGTGGGGGGAGAGATAGAGAGAGAGGGAATGCCAGGGCCCGAGGGCTGAGGGAGAGGTGGGAAGGGGAGGAGACAGCAAGGGTTAACAGAATTGAGAAAATTCAATGTTCAAGCCCAGAGGATGCAGACTCCCCAAGTGGAATTGTGCTCATCAGCATGGGCTGACTTAAACATAAGCAAGCCAAAAATGTTATAACTCAGCGGGTGAGGCAGCGTCTATGGAGCGAAGGAAATAGTCAACATTTTGGGTTGAAACCCTTTTTCTGACTGATGTGAGGGTGGGGGGGGGGGGGTGGGAGAGAAAGGGGAGAGGAGGAGGAGCCAGAGGGCTAGAGGGAGAGCTAGAAGGGGAGGAGACAGTAAGGACTACATGAAATTAGAGGTCAATATTCATACCGCTGGGGTACAAACTGCCCAAGTGAAATATGAGGTGCTGCTCCTCCAATTTACGGTCCTCACTCTGAACATGGAGGTGGCCCAGGCCAGAAAGGTCAGATTCGGAATGGAAGGGGGAGTTGAAGTTGAGCACTTCAGTCTGAAGAAGGGTATCGGCCTGAAACGTTGCCCATTTCCTTCGCTCCACAGATGCTGCCTCATCCGCTGAGTTTCTCCAGCACTCTTGTCTACCTTTGATTTCCCAGCATCTGCAGTTCCTTCTTAAACAAAAATGTTTAAATTTGTTTTTGGTCAACAAGTAAACACGGGGAAGGTTGGTTATTAGCAATCAGTAATGAATCTCACATGTAGATGGTTCCAATCTACACACAGGTAGGTGTTTCCATTTTGCACACATATAGGTGTTACAAAAGATCAGCAGTGAACCAACTGAATATTTAGGAGAATCCATTAACTTTCATGTTTATTCTTGTCAGTGTTAGCGCACAAATCACCTGATATGTTCCATTTAATTTACAGTTCATCGGCTGGTTGGAAAATAAGGGAAATACCTGATGAAGCAGTAAAGAGATGGTTAAAATCAGGTTGAGCTTCTTTATGTGTGTTATGTGTTGTTACTGGTAAGACTGCATCATAACTGGTGGGCTATCATATTTAAAGTCTGTGTCACAATGCCATAACTTTCACAAAATAAAGAATGAAAAAGAAGAATGAAAAAATCATTTATAGCAACTCAAAAATACCTTGTGAACTAATGTCTGCTGGAATCAGTTATCAGGATGGCATTCAATATAAGAACCCTATCTTGTGCTAATTTGCTTAATTGACAGATATCTTTCTTGTCTGAATTGCACACCTATTTGGCAGAGAAAGGGAAGAATAAAAAGTGACTTTAATGTTACACAGGGATTCAATAACTGGGCGAAATGAATGTGTTTGCGCCTGCAGCAAAACTCTAAATTTGGGGCCTAAACAAGGAAGATAATTGCTACTAAATCCAGTGTAGACTTTAGAAAACACTCCTTTGAAGTGAAAGACAGATATTTAAGCAGATGTTAGATACACACAAGGAAAAACATAGAATATTGCCCTGATAACTTGAGATAGAATAAGATGAAAGGAAGCTCATGTAAATATTTGTTTCCATGTTGTTGCTATTGTCTACACCAATTCCTATTCTATGTCCTAAAGTTCCATGCGTTATTATTCATTCTTTCTTAGCTCCAATACACATCCCCATCTTTCACAATCTATTGAAATCTCTGAGCATTCCCATTGTCTTACATAACTTTCTTCTTGGACACATTTTCCTTAACGATACAAGTATAATTTAAAATCCTGAATAGCTGTTAAGATGGTATACTGGACCTCCCACCACTTTGAAATCTCCTTTCAATATGATTTATGGCATGTTCATAAACAAATGAAAACATTTCAGTGTGTGAAATGGATGCTGTCTAAATTATTTGAAAAATCATCAGTTTATTACATTTACACAAGTAAAAGTATTCTAAAAATCAAAACTCATTAGTTTAAAATTCTGAAGAGTTTTGTGTAGATGAAAATCGTTCCCTGGCCCTTATTCAGCATGCTCAAGTGCATTAACTGAGCTTCCTTTCTTTAGCAAATGGCACTTACAGTCATCACACCTTTGACAAGTATTTCGAAGTAAATGGAAAGTAAATTGCCAATAATTCCGTTTACAAGATCCTTGGTTAAGAAAATCAAAACGTTTAAGGAGATGCATGAATCCACTTGTTGTGGACTTTAATTAAACATATTTTTCACACAATTCCTCTTCCCACCGAATCACAGGCATTTTCAAGAGATTTCAAACTTATTTTGCCGTTATAAAATTGCATTAAAAGAACATTGGAAAACGTGCCAATATGTAAATATAAATGCTTAAAAAAGCATTTGTTCATAAGTTCATAGGTGATGCGAGCAGAATAAGGCCATTCAGCTCATCAAGTCTACTCCACCATTTCAATCATGGCTGATTTATCTTTCCCTCTCAACCCAATTTTCCTACCTTCTCCCCATAACCCCTGAGACCCATGCTAATCAAGAATCTATCAATCACATCCATTAACCTGGCCTTCACAGCCTTCTGTGGCAATGAATTCCACAGATTCACCACCCTCTGACTAAAGAAATTCCTCTTCATCTCCTTTTTAAGGATATGTCCTTTTATTCTGAGGCTTTGACCTGTGGTCTTTGACTCTCTCACTAGTGGAAACATTCTCTCCACATCCAATCTATCTTTTCATGTCTGAGGTAAATGTAACATATTTTCTGTTATGTTGGGTGAGTGCAGCTCAACAACATTCAATGGTATTTGGACACCTAGAAAGAAGTAGATTTGCATCCATCTGCTCTACAGCGGAGCGGCCATTGTATACTTACTACTGGATTCTCTGCTATGACTTATGAATTATTTTGTGTATAATTCAGGCCAAGATTAGAAACGTCCTTTTTTTAATTTGAAAACTGAGAATGGAACTACAGACATCCTGTATTCTTACCTCACCTTGCTGTAGAAAGTGTACATAGGGCTCTCTTTGATACATTGGAAATACAGCATTGAGATCCATTGTAGGCAATACAGAATGGAGCAAGTGGCAACTTATTGGGGTGAAACTCCCAACAACAGATATCAAAAGTGTATTTTTTTTAAATCATGAATGTTTTTCATAATGCTGTGGAGACCTAGATCTTCAATTTACAATTGGTTCCTAATTCAGAATTATTAATTTTAGGGGTTTGGTTATTTGTTATTAGGAGGCTTCACGTTCCACATAGAACCATAGAAAATAGGTGCAGCTGTAGGCTATTCGCCCCTTCGAGCCAGCACTGCCATTCAATATGATCATGGCTGATCATCCAAAATCAGTACCACGTTCCTGCTTTATCCCCATATCCCTTGATTCCGTTAGTCCTAAAAGCTATATCTAACTCTCTCTTGAAAACAAGTAATGGTCAATGATCCAATCTAGAAGTAATACCTCTCAGCCACAAAATGGCAGGCGCTATCTTCTCCGGTGGCACTGGCACATCCATCAAAATCAACAAACCTCCCAGAAGGACTCAGAAAGTGCGAGATAACAACCATGAACTGACCAGCCAAAGTGGGATCTAAACAGCCTGCAGGAGTTGCCAGACCATTTTATGACATCATAAAGCAATACATGGCAAATTAATCCCATGGGGCATCCGCTGAGGACGAAGTCTGCCACTGCACTTACTTCCCTCACCAAGGGAATAATAGATCGGAGGCAGTGGACACATACTAAACTTAACACAACATAGAAACGTCAGGAAGAAAGTAGACTAAACCCTGATTAATATGGAAATAAAGTGAATACAATTTATTATGCTCATCTGTTACGTTTTGTTTCCTCTACCAATGTGGGAGCGGCATGTGTAAGATAGAGTAAAACCAGCTTTGCGTGTAAAATTGGTTTCTACCAGAATTTAATGTCAAAGCCAAGTTAACTGTTAATAAAGTCAAAGCACTATTTTATTTATTTTCTGATAGAATGCATTTATCTTCAATTTCTGTAAAATACTAGTTAGCTAAGTCAATAAAGAATTGTGCCTCGCCCTAAGATTAATTTTACCTGGGAACTATGCTCTTTTTATGAGTGCTGCAATATGTAATGTTTCTTAAACTATTACTTTTCAATTGCACTTTGACTATTCGTAACGCCACAGACAGAGATGAAAACTAAACAGCTGGAAGTGTAAGAGCAGGATGTTCTAGAGAGGATTGAAATGAAAAGGCAGTGCAATCTGATGGCAAAATGTATGTTATCAAAAGTAGAGAATTGCTTTAAAAGATGATTCAATTTATAGCATTAATTATGTAACATTTTTCATTAATTTCTATATGCCAAACTTATTCTGAAAATAAATCCCGCTGGCCAGTTCAGAACAGCATTAGTAGAAGCACTATCGCACAGACCTTGCAATACAATTTTCCGTTACAGCAGCAAGGATATCCTCCAACATGTTGTGTGGCATTCCAATCCTGCTAAATAACGCTGAATTGAAACCGATCTAAAACTTAAAACTAATATCATGAGGTGTTGAGGAGCAGCTGAAAAGATGTGCATCATTGGAATCTGTAATCATTTGATCATAGTGTCTGGCAATGGCCACTTCTCACAAGAATCTCTCCACTACCTGCAATCTTCAATTGTATTACTATCATCAAGATCCCCATCAGCATCCAGAAGCTCAACAATACCAGACTGATAGATAATGCCTTGATAGCAAAGCAAGAATTACATTGTCCTGTCAGGGACACATGACAATAAACTCACTTGAACGTGAACTACTGTGGCAACACTAGCAGGTCAGCAGCAGAGCATCCTCCTGTGGTGAATGGCTCAGCCCCTGTGGTGACTGACTCATCTAAATCTTTTGACTATCTATAGGACACAAGCCAGAAGTGTAATGGAAAGGTTGCCACTTGCCTAGATGAGTGCCGCTTCTACAACACGCCAGATACGTGACCCACCATGAAGGACAAAGCAACCCACCTGATTGGTCCTCCATGCGCCAGACAAAATATTAATGCCTATATCATTGCAACATATTGGCTGCAGTGTGTACCATCTACAAAGTGCACGGCATTTGTAGGCTACTCCAACAACACAGCCTATTGTGAATATCATGTCAGGGGAAATGAAGTACAGCGGGTTTTGCAAATAATAGGAATAGCTTCTGCAAGGCTTCATATTCCAGATGTAATTAACAGATATGAAGTAACCACTACAAAAGGGAACAACCCATTAGCGTTATTTTTAAGCAGTTCATTGGGGTGGAGAATGATGCTTCCACTCCCATTCTGGCAGGCAGGTTTGTTAGTGCTACACGTGTGGGTTTAAACTAAATAGTGCTGGGGGGGGGGGGGGGGGGAGGAATTGACTAATTGGGAGTATAAAGATGGAGTTAAAGGGAAACCGAGTACAGGAAAAGTTACAAAAGACTCCCGAAGTAATGGGAAGGAGAGTTTGAGAAGGGTTAAGAGAGTAAAGTCATGGCCAATAGTGACCGGTGTGACAGGGGAGGTGAATACCAAAGTCGAAGTGTTGTTTATGAATGCGCGAAGTATAAGAACTAAAGTGCACAAGCTTGAGGCTCAGTTAGAAATTGACAAGTATGATGTGGGAATTACAAAGACATGGCTGCAAGAGGACCAGGGCTGGGAACTGAATATTCAAGGGTATACATCCAATCGAAAAGACAGGCAGGTGGGCAGAGGGGGTGGGGTAGCTCCGTTGGTGAGGAATGAAATTCAGTTCCTTGGAGGGGTGACATAGAATCAGGAGATGTAGAGTTAGTATGGATAGAACTGAGGAATTGTAAGGGTAAAAATACCCTAATGGGACATCTACAGCCCCCCAAACAGTCGCCAGGATATAGGGTGCAAATTGAATCAAGAGTTAAAATTGGCATGTCGTAAAGGTAATACTACAGTTGTTATGCGGGATTTCAACATGCAGGTAGACTGGGTAAATCAGGTTGGTGCTGGACCCCAAGAAAGGGAGTTTGTGGAATGCCTCCGTGATGGATTCTTAGAGCAACTTTTACTGGAGCCTACCAGCAAGAAGGCAATTCTGGATTCAGTGTTGTGTAATGAACCGGATTCGATAAGGGAACATGAGGTTAATGTACAATTTGAGAGGGAGAATGGTAAATCGGAGGTGTCAGTATTTCAGTTGAACAAAGGGGACTATGGAGCCATGAAGAAGGAGCTGGCCAAAGTTGACTGGAAAGATACTCTAGCAGGGATGACAGTGGAACAACAATGGCAGGTATTTCTGCGAATAATACAGAAGGTGCAGGATCAGTTCATTCCAAAGAGGAAGAAAGATTCCAAGGGGAGTAAGGGGTGAGCGTGGCTGACAAGGGAAGTCAGGGACAGTATAAAAATAAAAGAGAAGAAGTACAACATAGCAAAGATGAGCGAGAACGCAAAGCATTGGGTAACGTTTAAAGAGCAACAGAAGATAACGAAAAAAGGCAATACGGGGAGAAAAGATGAGTTGCATGCCTACTTTCTTTTTTTTGTAAAATATTTTTATTAGAAGTAATTACATATTAAGAAGAAATAATATAAAATCAAAAAAAAGTAAACATTCTTAATATTTTTAAAATTTACAGTCAATCTTATTTATACTTCTATATTTTTTTAATTTTATAACAGTAGGAAATAAAGATAGGTAATAAAAAGAAAAAGAAATAAGAAAGAGATAAATAAAATGAGTGGAGTATTAAGCAAGATATTCTTCATTGGAGATATATTCATGATCTATTGTATATAATTCTTCATCTATTCCTTCATTCAGGCTTCAGTCATGGCCTCGAACCAGACCACCTTAACCCTTTAAATATTCAATAAATGGAGACCATATTCCTCTGAATTGATCTAACCTGTCCATTAGGACAAGTCTTAATCGTTCCAGGTGAAGTGTCTCCGACATTTCTGTAATCCACATTTTGATTGTGGGGGATATGGGACCTTTCCAAAATCTTAGTATGAATTTTTTTACCAATTATTAAACTATAACCAATAAAAATTGTTTGTTGTGTTGTTAGTATCTGATCCGTTTCTAATATTCCCAATATAATTAATTTTGAGTCTGGAATTAAATTTGCATTAACTACATTCGAGATTATCTTAAAAATTTCTGACCAAAAATGAGTAATTTTTGTACATTTTGTGAATGAATGCATTAGATTAGCTTCTAATTGTTGACATTTATCATATATAGCGGAAACATTTGAGAAAATTCTGTTTAATTTGGATTTTGAGAAGTGTAATCTATGTATAACTTTAAATTGTATCAAGGAGTGTCTGGCATTTAATGAGCAATGGTATATATGTTGTAAACTTTCATTCCATACTTCTCTACTAATTGATTGACCTAATTCGTTTTCCCATGCTTGTCTATATTTTTCCGTATTTTGTAAATCATTTTCCAGTAAGATATTATAAATATGATATTAATTTTTCTGTATTTGGATGTTTATTTAGACATTCATCTAAAATTTCTGTCTTTCTATTCCTAAAATCTGGTGTATTTGATTTAACATAATCTCTAATTTGTAAATATCTAAAATATTCTTTGGAGTGTTATCCATAATTTTGTTGTAATTCCTGAAATGAGAGAAATAAACTTTCCCTGTAGAGATCACCCATCTTATTTATTCCATAGTTCTTCCATTTTAAAAAACCTTTATCCATCAATGAAGGTTTAAAAGTAATATTATTTACAATTGGAAGAGCTAGTGGCGTATTCTGTAATTTTAATGTTTTTTTAAAATTGTTTCCAAATACGTGTACCACTTTCTATTATTGGGTTTCCTCTATAAATTTTCTTATGTATTTTAGTGTTAGCAAATAAAATCGAGCTAATTTCGAAAGGTGAAGTCTTCCTTTTCCATTTTTAACCAATTTGGTTGTTTATCTAGTTCTTCCTACCAGAAATTCATATTTTTTATAATAACTGCCCAATAATAAAACATAAAATTAGGCAATGCAAAACCTCCATTCATTTTTGATTTACATAGATGTTTTTTCATTATTGTATGGTTCTTATAATCCCAAATAAAATTGGTAACTATAGAGTCCACTTTCTTAAAAAAAAATTTAGGAAGATATATCGGGATCATTTGAAACAAGTATAATGGAAAAATCATTTTTATCGCATTAATCTTACCTAGCATTGAAATAGGTATTGTTTTCCAATATTGGATATTCTTAAGTAGTTTATTCAATAAGGGTGGGAAATTAGATTTAACCATATAACCATATAACAATTACAGCACGGAAACAGGCCCTCTCGGCCCTTCTAGTCCGTGCCGACCATTTGTTTTCCCCTAGTCCCATCTACCTGCACTCAGACCATACCCCTCCATTCCCTTCACGTCCATATACCTATCCACTTTACTTTTAAATGTTAAAATCGATCCTGCCTCCACCACTTCTGCTGGAAGCTCATTCCACACAGCCACCACCCTCTGAGTAAAGAAGTTTCCCCTCACGTTACCCCTAAACTCCTGTCCCTTAATTCTCATGTCATGCCCTCTTGTTTGAATCTTCCCTACCCTCAATGGGGAAAAAAAACGTATCCACGTCAACTGTCTATCCCTTTCATCATTTTAAAGACCTCAATCAAGTCCCCCCTTAACCTTCTGCGCTCCAAAGAATAAAGACCTAACTTGTTCAACCTTTCTCTGTAACATAGTTGCTGGAACCCTGGCAACGTTCTAGTTAATCTCCTCTGTACTCTCTCTATTTTGTTGACATCCTTCCTATAATTAGGCGACCAAAATTGTACACCATACTCCAGAATTGGTCTTACCAATGCCTTGTACAATTTTAACATTACTTCCCTGCTCCTATATTCAATGCTCTGATTTATAAAGGCCAGCACACCAAAGGCTTTCTTTACCACCCCATCTACATGTGATTCCACCTTCAGGGAACTATGCACAGTTATTCCTAGATCTCTCTGTTCCACAGCATTCCTCAATTCCCTACCATTTACCATGTACGTCCAAACACAGCCCTCCTGCAACCATGTTTCACTGATTGCCACAACATCATATTTCCAGGTGTCAATCCAGGCTCTAAGTTCATCCACCTTACTTACAATGCTCCTAGCATTAAAATATACACATTTTAGAAACCCTCCATTTAAATAATGAATTATATCTTTTTGTTACATAAATTCCAAGATATTTGATTTTTTCATTTGCTATCTTAAAAGGATATTGTTGTAATATATGTAAGTTATTTCCCATTATTGGCATAAGTTCACTTTTATTCCAATTAATTCTATATCCTGAAAACGATCCAAATTGAGTTATTAAATCTAATAAGTTAGGAATACTAATTTCCGGCTTTGTGATATAAAGTAATACATCATCTGCGAATAAAGAGATTTTATTTTCAGTTTCTTTAGTTTCATACCCGTATATTTCACGATGCAATCTCACGGATTTTGCTAGTGGTTCTATTGCAAGTGCAAACAGTAGTGGAGATAAAGGGCCACCTTGTCTGCAGGCTCGGAATGTTAAATTTAGTTGTTAACATTTGGTTTATTAATATTCTAGCTGTTGGCTTGGTATATAGTAATTTACCAGGATATAGGGTGCAAATTGAATCAAGAGTTAAAATTGGCATGTCGTAAAGGTAATACTACAGTTTTACTTCGGAGTCACGTGAGTGACTACGTGAAGACCCCGTCCAGCATGCATGCGTGACATTAGCGTTCATGCAGTGCACCCGCGACGAACGGGAGTTCAAGGCGCTCCCGCTACAAATTGAAAAGTCGGGCCGACAGGTAAGTTTTACCGTGGCCGTGTGTCTTTTTCTCTGTGGTCTGCTTGTTTTCAGAAAGAATGAGCAAGACCAGAGGAAAGAAGTCTGCAGCTCGCCCCCGTTCGTCCTCCGTTGAGGAATGCTCTTTGGAGGGGGGGGCAAGAGGCGGCGTGTATAACTACCGAGCCGAGCCCAGCACCGCTCGTGCTGCCTGAGCAGCGGGCTGGAGGTACCTGCAGCCAGAACCGGGCGGTAGTGTCCGACGATTCGGATGAAGATGCCACACGCTCGAGAGCGACACAGGCAGCCGCCTAAGCCGAATGGAACGGCTTATGGAGCAATTGCTCCAGCGAGATCTGCTGAGAGAGCAGCAGCAGACTCGCCAAGGGAGTTCAGGCACTCCCGCAGTGCCCTTTACGGCACTGGCCATTGCTTCACCTTCTTTTGAAGGCAGCATTGGCGACCAGGTCTGGGCTGGTCAAGAAGAGGGGTCACTGGCTGAAGATATCGGGAGTACGCAGGGTGTACAGGATCAGGAAGAGCTGCTGGGTGTGTGGTCAACCGCTACGTGGCCATTCCACAAGCGGGTCGGCCATTAGAGCCGAAACTTGTAGCCAGCATTAACCACCTGTCCTCAAAACCCCTACAAGAACAGGTGGTCAATGAGGCTCTTGAACTATATACAGCCCCAGTAAATTGTACATCATTGAATGTACCCCGCTGTAAACAGCCAAATTTGGGGACATTACGGGCAGAACATCAGGAACCTGGAGTTGAAGCTCCAGAAAATCCTTAAACTCCTGACTGCAGGAATAACATCTTATGCTCGGTCCATTGATGGTGCGGACATCTCCACAAATCAGCAAGACACATTAGCTCTGCTGTGCACCACTCAATATGAAATAAACAATTTACGGAAGGAAATTATCAAGCCTGCCCTCAACCCTAAATTTGCGGGACTTTGCAAAACACCGGGTTCAGAACCTCCTATTCTGCTCTTTGGGAAAGACCTTCCAAAAAAGGTGAAAGACCTAGAGGAAGAATCCAAGACCTTTGGTCTCGTGAGGGCAGGTTTGGGACCGAGCAGACCCAACAAACCCAGGCGGCAGTACCCCATGGCGTCCACCAGTCGTCGACCACACTATGGGACTGGTGAAAGCTCGGGGTCCGCAACCATTCCCCGTAAGCCTTTTTTAGGCCAGGGCCCAGAGCGGACCCCACGGAAAATGCGCCACCCCCCAACAACATCAACATCAACATCAACTCTCTACAGCCCAGCAGACGCCTCATCGCCCAGCGAAGAGGCAGAAGAAGCACCAATAACCATGGAGGTAGGTGGGTCTGGTTCCTCTCAGCATATGAGCAGTAGGGGCTCTATACTAACAGGGGGGAGATTGCACTTGGTTTTGGGTGCATGGGAATCCATCACTAATGATAAGTATATACTCAGCAGCGTTCATGGCTACAAATTGACTTTGTTCATGAAAACATTCCGCAGTTCAGCATATACCCAAAAGGGTATTCACCCTCTCAGTTAAAGAGAAACAAGAGGGTCAAGCTGAACTGATGAGGTTACAAGCAAAAGGTGTCATTGAAAGAACAAAACATGAACCTTTGGAATTTGTGTCTAATATTTTCACTAAAATCAAAAAAGATGGTGGACGTCGCATCATCATTGACTTAACTACTTAAACAAGTCTGTCAGGTATATACATTTCAAGATGGATACTTTTGAAACAGCCAGACTATTGGTTTCTAGAGGGTACTTTCTAGCAAGCATTGATTTAAAAGGTGCCTACTACTCAGTACCCATACACAAGGAGCATCGTAAATACTTAAAATTTATATGGATGAAACAGCTATGGCAATTTAAAGCCTTACCAAATGGGCTAACCTCCGCTCCAAGGCTGTTCACTAAAATCTTAAAACCTGCCTTGGCATTATTGAGGAAACAAAAGCATATAGTCATGGCGTATTTAGACGACATTTTAATAGTAGGGAAAACCTTGGAGACAGCCATTTTGGCAGTAGCAGCCACCAAACGTTTGTTTGAAACTTTGGGGTTTGTCATACATCCAGATAAATCCAACTTTACACCGTCCACTGCCATGGACTATCTTGGTTTTATGATTGATACTGTTCGCATGATTGTAACTCTGCCGAAGGGGAAAGCATCAGAATTGGCACTATCATGCAACGAACTAATGAACAAACATCAGCCAACCATACGGGAGGTAGCTAGAGTTATTGGCAAAATGGTTAGCAGCTTTTCCAGCTGTACAATTTGGACCTTTGCACTATCAAAATTTGCAAAGAGCAAAAGTGCATGCACTAAAGCAAAAGTGCATGCACTAAAGCAAAAGTGCATGCACTAAAGCAAAACTCAGGTCACTTTGACTGAGCTATGAGTTTAACTGCTGAATCCATTCCAGAGTTACAATGGTGGGCAAGGAACGTAAGGCTCAGCTCCAGTCCCATAATAATCACCAACCCAGTATTAACCATTCAAACGGATGCCAGTGCTTTGTGCTGGGGAGCAACTAACATGCAATCCAGCACAGGGGGCAGATGGACTAAATTTGAATCATCTTGCCTACAGACACGGGGTATCAACTACTTAGAAATGTTGGGTGCGTTTTATGGGTTAAAAGCATATTCATCTAATACTTCTGAACTTAAAGAAAGGTAAACTTTGAGGGTATGAGACGTGAATTGGCCAAGATTGACTGGCAATTAATTCTAAAAGGGTTGACGGTGGATATACAATGGAAGACATTTAAAGACTGCATGGATGAACTACAAAAATTGTTCATCCCAGTTTGGCAAAAGAATAAATCGGGGAAGGTAGTGCATCCGTGGATAACAAGGGAAATCAGGGATAGTATCAAAGCAAAGGATGATGCGTACAAAGTAGCCAGAAAAAGCAGCATACCAGAGGACTGGGAGAAATTCAGAGACCAGCAGAGGAGGACAAAGGGCTTAATTAGGAAAGGAAAAATAGATTATGAAAGAAAACTGGCAGGGAACATAAAAACTGACTGCAAAAGTTTTAATAGATATGTGAAGAGAAAGAGGTTAGTTAAAACAAATGTAGGTCCCTTGCAGTCAGAAACAGGTGAGTTGATCATGGGGAACAAGGATATGGCGGACCAATTGAATAACTACTTTGGTTCCGTCTTCACTAAGGAAGACATAAATAATCTGCCTGAAATAGCAGGGGACTGTGGGTCAAAGGAGGAATTGAGTGAAATCCAGGTCAGTCGGGAAGTGGTGTTGGGTAAATTGAATAGATTAAAGGCCGATAAATCCCCAGGGCCAGATAGACTGCATCCCAGAGTACTTAAGGAAGTAGCTCAGGAAATAATGGATGCATTAGTGATAATCTTTCAAAACTCTTTAGATTCTGGAGTAGTTCCTGAGGATTGGCGGGTAGCAAATGTAACCCCTCTTTTTAAGAAGGGAGGGAGAGAGAAAACGGGGAATTACAGACCAGTTAGTCTAACATCGGTAGTGGGGGAAACTGCTAGAGTCAGTTATTAAAGATTCTGGTTGGATTACATCGGGAAGGACTCAGCTACAGCGCCATTAATACAGCCAGGAGTGCGTTGTCAGCTTATTTGGTTCCAGCAGCAGGACAACTGACTTTGGGGTCCCATCCACTAGTGGTCAAAATCATGAGGGGCATTTTTAACACCAATTCCCTAGGCCTAGGTACACTCAGATCTGGGATGTCAGCATTGTACTGACGTACCTTAGGGGATGGCCACCACCCAGGTCACTCACGCTGGAACAACTTACACTGAAATCAGTCATGCTCATGGCACTAGTGTCAGCTCAAAGGGTACAGTCCCTCCACCTTCTGAGGCTGGACAGCATGACAGAGTCATTGGACTGTATCACATTTCACATTCAGGGACTGGTCAAACAAACTAGACCAGGTACCACGCCTCCAGTAATGGAGTTCCGGGCATATTCACCTGACCCACGGTTGTGTGCCAAGACCCATCTCGCCAATTACATAGACACAACATATAACTTAAGAGGGAGAGAAAAAGCCTTATGGATAAGCCACAAGAAGCCTCATGGTCAGGTGACGAGCCAAACCATTTCAAGATGGCTCAAGCAGGTGCTTAAGTCCGCGGGAGTCGATACTAATGTTTACAACTCTCATTCCACCAGGGCTGCATCTACGTCGGCGGCTAGGCGAATGGATGTGCCTATGGACCATATTCTGGCCAGAGCAGGATGGTCCTCGGAGAGAACTTTCCAAAGGTTTTATAATAAGCCGCTGGCGGAACCTGCTACATTTGCAGACAGAATTTTACAGTCTGCAGCTAATATTTAATTTAAGCCGGGGGAACTCTCTGTTTTTTGTTATCATTAATAAACCTTTATTGTTCACAAACAGGTTATTGTTGATTGTATAACATGCTTCCTCCCTCTAAGGTCTTCAGGCAGTGAGTGAAGCATGAGCTGGTTCACGGTTCGGATTCACAGAGCTTTGAAGTCTTCACGTAGTCACTCACGTGACTCCGAAGTAAAATAGTAAGATTAAATGAGAACTTACCAGTTCGAAGTTTGATCTGTATTTTATGAGGAGTTACGATGAGGGATTACGTGCCCTCCGCTCCCACCCTCTATTATACAGATCAACTGGTAATTAAGTTCTTATTTTTTCTTTACTATATTTATTTCAATTGTTGTGTTTTTCTGTGAATCCACACCGCTGCTTTGAAGAAATGTCGCGCATGCGTGCTGGACGGGGTCTTCACGTAATCCCTCATCGTAACTCCTCATAAAATACAGATCAAACTTCGAACTGGTAAGTTCTCATTTAATCTTACTATTGTTATGCGGGATTTCAACATGCAGGTAGACTGGGTAAATCAGGTTGGTGCTGGGCCCCAAGAAAGGGAGTTTGTGGAATGCCTCCGTGATGGATTCTTAGAGCAGCTTGTACTGGAGCCTACCAGCGAGAAGGCAATTCTGGATTCAGTGTTGTGTAATGAACCGGATTCGATAAGGGAACATGAGGTTAATGTACAATTTGAGAGGGAGAATGGTAAATCAGAGGTGTCAGTATTTCAGTTGAACAAAGGGGACTATGGAGCCATGAAGAAGGAGCTGGCCAAAGTTGACTGGAAAGATACTCTAGCAGGGATGACAGTGGAACAACAATGGCAGGTATTTCTGCGAATAATACAGAAGGTGCAGGATCAGTTCATTCCAAAGAGGAAGAAAGATTCCAAGGGGAGTAAGGGGTGAGCGTGGCTGACAAGGGACGTCAGGGACAGTATAAAAATTAAAGCGAAGAAGTACAACATAGCAAAGATGAGCGGGAAGCAATAGGATTGGGTAATGTTTAAATAACAACAGAAGATAACCAAAAAGACAATACGGGGAGAAAAGATGAGGTAGGAAGGTAAGCTAGCCAAGGATATAAAGGAGGATAGTAAAAGCTTCTTTGGTATGTGAAGAGGAAAAAATTAGTTAAGACCAAAGTTGGACCCTTGAAGACTGGAAAGGGTGAATTTATTATGGGGAAAAAGGAAATGGCAGATGAGTTGAACAGGTACTTTGCATCCGTCTTCACTAAGGAGGACACAAATAATCTTCCTGATGTACTAGTGGCCAGAGGATCTGCGGTGATGGTGGAACTGATGGAATTCCACATTAGGCAGGAAATGGTGTTGGGTGGACTGATGGGACTGAAGGCTGATAAATCCACAGGGCATGTTGGTCTGCA
The DNA here is from genome assembly GCA_035221665.1 of Okamejei kenojei. Classification (NCBI taxonomy): domain Eukaryota; kingdom Metazoa; phylum Chordata; class Chondrichthyes; order Rajiformes; family Rajidae; genus Okamejei; species Okamejei kenojei. Next base: position 109,637,423 of record CM069133.1, on the reverse strand, counting down.
TCGCAGGGTACTTATGGAAATGGCTCTAGAGATCGTGGACACATTGGTGATAATTTTTCAATGTTCTATAGATTCAGGATCAGCTCCTGTGGATTGGAGGGTAGTTAATGTTATCCCACTTTTTAAGAAAGGCGGGAGAGAGAAAACAGGGAATTACAGACCAATTTGCCTGACATCAGTGGTGGGGAAGATGCTAGCGTCAATCGTAAAAAATGAAATAGCAGCACATTTGGATAGCAGTAACAGGATTGGTTTGAGTCAGCATGAATTTATGCAGGGAAAATCATGCTTGACTATCTTCTAGAATTTTTTGAGGATGAATTGGACAAGTCAGAGCCAGTGGATGTAGTGTACCTGGACTTTCAGAAATAATTTGATTATTTGAAATCTCCCACATAGGAGATTAGTGGGCAAAGTTAGGGCACATGGTATTGGGGGTAGAGTGCTGACATGGATAGAAAATTAGTTGGCAGACAGGAAACAGAGAGTAGGGATTAACGGGTCCCTTTCATAATGGCAGGCAGTGACTAGTGGGGTCCTGCAAGGCTCGGTGTTGGGACCGCAGCTATTTACAATATATATTCATAGATGATGGGATTACAAGTAACATTAGCAAATTTGCAGATGACACAAATCTGGATGGCTGTGTGAACTGTGAGGAGGATGCTATGAAAATGCAGGGTGACTTGAACAGGTTGGGTGTGTGAGCAGATGCATGGCAGATGCAGTTTAATGTGGATAAATGCGAGGTTATCCACTTTGGTAGCAAAACAGGAAGGCAGATTAATATCTAAATAGTGTCAAGTTGGGAAAAGGGGAAGTACAACGGGATCTGGGGGTTGTTGTTCATCAGTCAATGAAAGTAAGCATGCAGGTACAGCAGGTAGTGAAGACACCAAATGGCATGTTGGTCTTTATAACAAGAGAAGTTGAGTATAGGAGCAACAAGGTCATTCTGCAGTTGTATAGGGCCCTAGTGAGACCACACCTGGAGTATTATGTGCAGTTTTGGTCTCCAAATTTGAGGAAGGACATTCTTGTTGTATATCTTTATTATCATTTTTCCTGAGTACTTACACACCCAGAGGAAACGAAAAAACATTGCTCAACCAGTGTCCATTCAGTGTGCGGTAAAAAATAAATAGAAATAAAAATAAAAATACATATATCATGAGTTCCAATCGGCAGCGGCACGACAATGGCTCTGCTTCAGTGTGTCCAGGTTGGTGGTTGGTGCACGATACTTTGGCAGGGGGCAAAGTCCGTTTATTAGTCTTATAGCCTGCGGGAAGAAGCTGAGGAGCATCCTGCTGGTTTTGCAGCTGATGCTCCTGTACCTCTTCCCAGATGGCAGGATGGAGAATATGTGATGCGATGGGTGGTAGGGGTCTTTGATGATGGAGATGGCTCTTCTGATACATCTCTTCCTGTATATGTCCAGCAGGAAAGGGAGTGGAGCACCAATAATCCTGCTGGCGGTCTTCACAATCCTGTCCAGTTGGTGCCGTTCGTACGCCTTGCAGCTCCCGAACCAGGAAGTGATGCCGTAGGTTAATGTGCTCTCGATTGTCCCCCTATAAAAAATTCATAGGTGTGCAATGGGGAGACCTGCTTTCCGTAGTCTTCGGAGAGGGTGTAGTCACTGCTGGGCTCTCTTGACCAGTGCTGTGGTGTTGGTCATGGACGTCAGGTCATCTGACAGGTGGAGTCCTAGGAACTTCACACTGCTGACCCTTTCCACATCAGCTCCATCAATGTGCAGAGGTGTATGGCGTTGTTTTCCCGCCCTCCTGAAGTCAACCACCATCTCCTTCATTTTTCCCACGTTGAGAATGAGGTTGTGGGATTTGCACCATCCTGTGAGCAGCTCCACCTCCATCCTGTACGCCGACTCATTATTGTCGCTGATGAGACCCAACACTTTGTGTCATCAGCGAACCTGTTGATGAAGTTGTTGTTGAGTCTAGCAGTACAGTCATGTGTAAGCAGACTAAACAGCAGGGGGCTTAGGACACAGCCTTGGGGAGAGCCAGTGCTCACGGCTATGGTTTTTGATCCTACTGCCCACCCTGACTGTCTGCTGCCATTGCGATAGAAAGTTCAGGACCCGGTTACATGTGCCAGCATCAACCCCCAATAACTCCAACTTCTCCACCAGCTGCTGCGGAATGATTGTGTTAAAAGCAGAGCTGAATATCAATTCTTGATATTGAGGGAGTGTAGCTTAGGTTCATGAGGTTAATTCCCATGATGGCAGGACTGTCATATGCTGAGAGATTGAGCTAGGCTATGGAATGAGTGTATACTATGGAATTTAGATGAGTATTAAAAGAGTATTAAGAGTGTGGAAATCTCTGTCTCAGAGGGTGGTGGAGGCTGGTTCTCTGGATACTTTCAAGAGAAAGCGAGATAGGGCTCTTAAAGATAGCAGCATCAGGGGATATCGGGAGAAGGCAAGAACGGGGTACTGATTGTGGATGATCAGCCATGATCACATTGAATGGTGGTGCTGGCTCGAAGGGCCGAATGGCCTACTCCTGCACCTATTGTCTTTTGGCATTCTATAGGTGCTTCTGAGATGACTCAAGAGGTCATTGTGGAATCTGCAGACTTTGATGCAGGTGGGGTAGGAGGTGTTTGATGAGGCAGGGGTGTGGACATTTTTGGAGCTGGGGAGCTCCAAATGTCTATGTCTTTTGGATGCATTACATTGGAGCTCTCAATGCCTTCATGAATGTACCTTCTTCAACGTAAATGGTTATGGGCTGAATGTTGTTGGCAATACAGCCAACAACTTCATGAAGGCTTTCACAAAATGCTTGAGAGGTTTCCACTGTCTTTCTGATAATCTCTTGTTGTGATGAAAATTCAGGTTTTCGAAGCCTGTGAATGCCATGAACTGCAGTTAGAATGGAATGAGCGTAATTAGGGCCTTATTGCTGTGAGTATTGGTCTGCAAGAAGTTGCTGATGTTGCTTTGCCTGTCTTTCACCAGACTTGGAGAAATCTGCAAAGACAACATTAACCACGTCTCTCTGGTGCTGGTTGGTGCCTGGTATTGCAGTCCGTGTCTCAAGAGCACACAGAAGGGCCCCACTCATGAGTTTAGTGCTGGATTTGTGGTCTTAGTTGTTAAGTATTCTTTTCTTCAGATAGCCAAAGGATGCGCTGACACACGGAAGGTGATGGTTATTTTCAACACTGATGTCTGCCTTCAATTAGATGAAGTTTTTTACATATTTGGACATGTCCAAATTTTCCATTATCACCTCTGCTTATTGTCAGCAAGTGTTGTACATCAGGTGAATGTTGGTTGAGGACCTTTGTTTTCCAAATATTATTCATTATCTCATATGCTCACCAGTGACTGGAAGTTGTGAAGTTGTTAAAGGAACATCCAAACTCATTTTGTCGTTGGGATCCTAAAGGTCAATACTTCATACCCAAAGTTAATGTTCCATTATTTCTCAATTTTTGAGTTTTAAGAGTGATAATAATAATTATGATAAGGGGTTTGGTTTGAAAAAGGTTGTGCATTCATCCTATCAATTCCCCTCATAATTTTATACACCTCTTAAGATCATCCCACTGCCTCTTGCGCACCAAGAAATTAAGTCCAATCTCTTTCTGTAGCCCTCAAGTATTGGTGATATCCTTTTAAATCTTCTCTGCACTTCTTCCAGCTTTGGAACATTCTCAGTAATGGAACACTTACATCACCCAGGGACCCCATGTAGTTTGGTCTCTGGGGTTGACAGTTATTCCGTTTTCGCAGTCCATTCTCCAAAAAGCTCCGATTCAAGCAAAGGTGCCTCACTTCACCATGGATAAACATGCTGAATGACCACACACTAATTTTACACATGATTAAGAAGAAACAGACTTGCTTGAAGTTGACTGCATGAGATACTGTTGTTAATATTGGACAAAATAGAGCTATTATAAAATGGAGGATCTTTGCATCTGCAGGGCCTGCTTTACAATCCCTGCGTAAAGCTACAAGCTGTGAGCTGGTGCCAGAAAGTCTAAGTCCTAGATTGAAATATCAGATAAGGTGAGGTCCAGATGTCCTCCCTATTGTTAAAATGTATGAGGACTTTGCAAAGAAGCTCAGAGGTTTTGTGGATGCATTATCAGGATTGCCTGGCTGCAGAAGGGTTGTAAATACGGTTAATAATGTTGCAAGGTGTTTGTGTTACTGTTTGACGATTGGCTGAAGTGTGAAGCCTTGTTTGAATTGTTTATACTCCCTGGGAGAATGTTGCATTACTTGGGTCAACTGACTTCTTTCCAGAAGCTTCTGCAGAAACATTGTAATGGGGCGCTTTGTAATTGGGCTGGGGAACTGTCAATAACACTGTAATGTAATCAATATCTGTGATTGGTTTGTAGGGGCTGCCACCCCACTGTAGTTCTGTCCCGCAGGGTCCGATGACCTATAAAAAGTGATCCCCACGAGGATCGTTGTCGATCTTCTGTAAGGACATTTGGGACTGTGTAACCTTTTGGAGGTATCTGCTTGCATGAGGCTGAAGGGCTTGGACAAGCAGAGACAAGGATCGGAGCCGCGCCATTAGGTATTGTATAGGGAGTTCATTATTGTTTCATAAAATAAAGTTTAGTGGTCCAGTGCTTGACTCAGTGTATTACTGAACTAGACTAAGGGGAGTTAGCTCTAGGAGCATAATTACATTGGGGGCTCATCTGGGATCTCAACAGCCCCCCAGACACAAGTTTGCGATTGAGTGTGTTGAGCCATTCCTGATTGCGAGGGGAGAAATCGGCGCCACGGTGCGGTTTTCGCATCGGTTTTCCCACTTCGCTAGTTGGAGCAGATCGATCATTTGCGAACTTGGGTTGGGGTTCCCAACGAGTTCTGAGAACAGTAGTCAAGCAAGCACTGAGGGCATCCTTGCCTTTTTGGGTTTGAGGCCTTATAGATTTAGTCAACAGCTGTTGCAAAAACTAACCGTTAGGTATCATTGAGTTGGCCCGACATAAAAAAAGTAATTGAGTGGTTTGGGGCCCTGCCCAGACTTGGATATCCGATTGGCTGGATATTTGAATATACAGATCTGGTCGAAACAGTACTAAGAGGCGAAGTACTGCGTCATTGCTGCGGGTGCAGCATGGAAAGGCACTCTAAAGATTGGCATCGACTGCCAGCATGAAGCGACCATGCGCTGACACCCATTACCAAGCAGGTGGAAGGGAAGAAGCCCAAAGGGTGAGCCTATGAGGATTTGAGTCCCCACCTGTGTGGGAAATATCTGGATCTCTGAAAAGACGGGGGAGGAGACTCGTAAAGGTACCGGGATCTCAGTGATTAAAGTATAAATTGGTAGAAAATATTTTTAACCAATCCTAAGAATTTCATAATCCTAAAGACGTATGCTTAAAAATTTTAATTTGAACGTGTATTAAAAAGATAATTGGACAAAGAAAATAACGAGCTGAAAATTGTTCGATCCAAATTTATCAAATTCAGGACTTCATATTGAGATACTGGCTAGTTCTTATTCCAGGTTCCCATATTGAGAGCTGGATGTTGTAAAATGTATATATTTTCTTCTAGGTTAACCTGTGTATCATATAACTTTTTGAAGCTGTAGTATAAAGTGTATGAAATGAATTTATACAGAAAGCTGAGAGGTTGAGAAATGTTTCGGGAGCATTGAATAAGGAATTAGGGGATGAATTATGGCCGAAGGGAGGTGTTAAAACATTGAAGGGAATAAAGTATATAGAACAAATTATTTGGCAATGTGGTAATAGTGAGGTAGCGAAGGAGTTAATAGGATTGTGGAGAACATACCATACAACGCGAAAGACAAATAGAGAAGTTGTAAGAATGGCGAATTGGAAGAGAGCAACCTCATGGCTTGGAATAAAGCTAAGAGATACTGAAGTCTATCAACCTCTAGGTACCTTGAGAAAGGAGCAGGAATGTATTAGGGAGCAGTAGAAGGGAAGAGGGAAATATTCCAAAGGGAAATTGGCCCCAGCAGCCCTTGAATTTAAGGATCCGGTGGTTGGCATTGACCTTAAAGGGGAGGAAGACGATTATTTAAAGAGGTGGGAAGGCTTTTAAATTAGAGGTTCACAGCCTTACCTTTATCCTTCTCATGTTCCCAGTTCAGATATACCTTGTTTAGCCTGTGAACACTGCACAAATTTGGATTTGGCAGAACCTTTAACTCCACCTACTAAATTTACACCGAAGTTTGCTTCACCAGCAGTGGTGACACCAGCACGGGTTCTTTGGTCCCGATTGCTTCACTGGCAATAGATAGGAAATAGGAGGAAAGATAAGAGCTTTAAAGCAATAGTGCAATTCCCAAAGTGCCTTTGTGAGCCTGTGCCTAGACGAATTAGACGGGCCGCGGGAGATCATAAGGAGTCATTTGAAAAATACCATGATTCCCTTAGAGAGGAGGGGAATGCCTCTGAGGCCGAGACAATAGCTGGAGATACTAAAACAGATCCCGCTATAGCATATATTATGAGAGCAGAGCGAATAACCCTTAGGCAGTTCCCAGTTAGGAAAGTGCCTACCCCTACTTTCGATTTGGTTAGTGTAGTGGGTGAAAATAATCCCCGTACTACAGATGCCCACACCTCATGGAAGCTTAATGAGACGACGACAGTGTTAGGGAAAATCCCTGATAAAAATAAACTGCCTGCTTCCTTTGAAGAATACTTAAGAACTACAATGCATGGGCATTATGCAGACTCCCGAGACCTTTGGGAGGTGGTGCAACAGTCAATTACTCCTACAGAAAACATCAGATTTCTAGCAGCCTTCGAATATCCAACAAATGAGGCATTGGAGGATGTAATGGCAGATGATAGTGCAAGGGAAGAGGCAGTTTTCACTGCCCTTGCGAATACCTTTCAGAGACCAGTTGATCTAGAAATAAAACCTAAGAAAGAGCAGGAAGATCAGCCTGCAGATAAAACAAAGACACAGTAAGTGGCTAAAAAAGAGACGTCAAAATCAGACTTAGGACTGGGACATCCTTAAGTAATGACCGATTGTGAATTTGAAATCTGGGAAAAACAATTCCCACCAGGTTACCTCAATGACATTCCTGCCTTGGAGCCGATTTCCCCAAAACTACATTGGAGAAGGAATAAAGTGGGGGAGGGGAACCAGATCAGTGCTTTGCTTTTGGTGAAACAGGGCATTGGAGCAGATCATGTCCAACGAAAGAACGAACAGGAGGAAGGGGTCAAGAAAGAGGGTCACGAGGTCTGAGGAACCTTTGGGACCCTAGAGGCTACAGGAACACTCGAGATCCCAGGGATTATAGAAAACCTTTAAATCCTAGGGATCAGGAAGAGCCGAGAATAAGCTGGCAAGAGGATCAGGGATCAAGAAGACAGACACCTTTCTCACAAAGCAACCCATTTTCGCAGTCCTGATCCGCCAGCCAGTCCAGAATTTACGGACAAAACAACCTGACCCCTGCCTCATGACCTATTAGAATAATCTAAGGGAGTTGAGTACACCTTCCTCATAGCACTGAGAATGGTACAGGGAAGATAGTAGGGGAGAATAACCCAGGATCAAAAAACTGCAAAAAGCCTCACACATACCTGGAGGAATATTCTGAAGAAAAGTAGCAGCCTTGGGAGTCTGCTTCAATTGTAGCCAATTAGATCACCAGAGCAAGGAAAGCCCAACAGAGAGACAAAATAGAACAAAATATGAGAAGAACTAAAAGGCAATAAATAAACTGAGAAGGGAGACAAAGTAACTGGTGATATGAAGGAACTCGATGGGAATAAGATTTTGCACTAGTTGAGAGAAGAGGAGGGAGCTGTAGGATACATTGAGGTACCAGCAAGAACCAGCAGAGACAAGAGACTTAGGAGCAATAGTGGAGAGGAGCAATCATTATGGCAGACCCAAACAATTAAAGCAAATGTTTCTAACTAAAATGTTGTTGAGTTTTATTTGGCCTCCAAGACAGTGTTACCTACCTATGTTAACATCTGGGGAGTGAGGTATACGAGTAGGTGAACCCTCAAGAACGGGCAGAGGACATAGCTCAGGTAGGATGTGTGAGCATCAATCCCATCATTTGATTTGGGAAATGCCAGAATAAAACCAAATTATATCTACAAGAACTATAAGAATTGCTCCTCACAGTAACATCCCTACTCTTGCAACTGAAAGAAGAAGATCAATATAGACTGGTACAAAGTATAACAATAATGAACTGTTGAAAAGCTGCTCTATATAAATACGCTAGTGCCAAACCCTGCTAACATCTTAACTAACCCAACACTTCATACCAGCAATGAAGATGAATCGAGTCCCAGTAAATTATAAAGTTACAGGATGCCTCCAGAAATTAAAAGAGATCATCAAGGCAGGTTCCAACTTTGGAAATATCATAGCACAACAGTCCCTTCTAACTCTACTGCACTATTTTGTCTGGATGGGCCATCTCAAGTCTAAAAATATGCAAATAGACAGTGCTCTGTGGGCCAGGGACACCCACTCTGCACCTAAATTCTAACTATCTTATATAACAGTTTATAACCGATTGCAAATTTGATCCTTTCAGAAATATTTGAAATGTTTGATTTGGGCACTCTATATGAATTGACCTAGTATCTTTTCTTGTCTCACCCCCAGAAGAGCAGTCAGAAGCGGGACAGGACTATTCAGTGATCATCAAGGAGAGAACAGACCCTAGCAGATGTCAGGAAAGCAGCGCTAATCTGACAGTAAAACTACCCTGGGAACGCGAGATAATAATATAAAAGTAATAAGATAGATTACAAGCTTGAGTAACAAATCTCCCTCCAAGAGGTCGATGCTAACCACCTAGAGAGAAAGAACCACTATTGACCATGTCTGTTCAAGACATTAAAGAAGGATTACATCAAATCAGAGGTGGTGCCAGGGTTGTAGGTATTTGTTGTCAAAGTCGGTGGATCAAAACTTGGCTAACCCTTGATAATAAAGCGGCTAGTGTTATCAAGGAGTTAAAGAGAAATTATCCCTAGATTTGGCATCCTTATTCAGCTTAGTTTAAATAACGATCCACGTCATTATTAATAGAAATTATGGAAACAGCTGGGGATCTAGCAGCAATTGTATTGTGAGTATCGACCACAGGCTGCTGGATTTGTAGAAAGATAGATCAAACTCTTAAAACTAAAATTAGCTAAATTAGAGGCAAGACAGAAATTCATTTATTTAAAATTACTTCCCATAGTTACTGTATTTTCTCAGTCCCACCTGGTCGGAGATGCGACTTTCCTCCAAATCGCATCTTCGCCCTCTCCGTGCGGCCTACCTACAGGGCTGGAGCGGTGTTTCCTGCCAGGATCGGTTGGGACTACAGCTTTGGTGGTGGCACAGCGCTGGGACACCATCACGGAGTGGGCGATGCCCTACCCAGGTCGCCATGTGGTAAGCTCCGGAGTACTGTGACCCCCGACTTCAACATCTGAGGAGCTGTGGCTGCGGGCATCCAGCCGCAGGCGGCGTTGGATTTAAAACACCGCGGAGCCTGGGATTCGAGATCGCTCCAACCAGCACGGCCCGAGGACTTCGGGAACCGTGGTCTCTGGGGAGGAAGCAGCTGCTCCAGACATTCGATGCCGCTGAGGAGTGTTCACCCTCTTCCCGGCAGGAGGGCCTATAACATCTGGCCGCCGTTGTGGCGAATGGCTGCGGAGGCCTCAAATAGGCCCCGACCTCGGGTGGACTAGGAGATAGAGGAGGAGGAGGACTGGACTTTTTGGTGCTTCTCTCACAGTGGAAAGTGTTGAATCTGCTGTTGGGGGGAATTTCATGTTGAATCCTATAGTGCATTGTGTCTTTTTTAAACTTTATATAGATGTATGGTAATCTAATTTCTTTCTCTGTAAAGCACTTTGGCTTCAACGTGATTTGATTTAAAAGTGCTATATAAATAAGAATTACTTACTTACTGTTGTACTTCGGTTATCATTAATGATAGGTTATAAAACAGAGCTATTATAAACTGGAGGATCTTTGCATCTGCAGGGCCTGCTTGGTCAATTTCTGTGTAAAGGTCATGGGGGTGACATGAGTTACAGAAGTGAAGTTCCAGGAAGCTATCCACAGTACCATTCAACAAAACAGTTGTGTTTATTGAACAGAGAGGCCCAGGTGCTGTTGGAGCGGTTGCAGTGGGAGGAGTAATGTCCGAGCGGCGAGTTAAAAACCCGATCGCGGGGCATTGCTTTACAGAGGCCCAGGAGCCGTTGGAGCGGTTGCAGCGGGAGGAACCTAAATCTGTAACGTTCCAACGCTCCATTCGCATTTCAAAACAAGTGGGCTTGAGTAAGCCACTGATTGGTGGAAGCGGACAAGAGGGAGCAGCTGATTGGGAGTCAGATCCCTGCTGATTTCTTCCAGCAGTTTGTATTGTATTGTATTGTACTTTGTATTGTAGCCAGGGTAAGGGGGAGTATGAGGGCCAGGGCAGTTTACTGTTCTGGATGTCAGATGTGGGAGGTCAGGGAGTCTGATAGCTCTCCAGACATCCACATCTGCACCAGGTGCATCGAGATGGGGCTCCTAAGGGACCATATTAGGAACCTGGAACAGTAGCTCGATGACCTCCGTCTGGTCAGGGAGAGCGAGGAAGTCATAGAGAGGAGTTACAGGGAGGTAGTCACTCCAAAACCACAGGAGGCAGACACGTGGGTCACGGTTAGGAGAGGCAAGGGGCTGAGGCAGGGACTAGAGAGTACCCTGATGGCTGTACACCTTGGCAACAAGTACTCCTGTTTGAGTACTGTTGGGGGAGACAGCCTATCTGGGGGTAGCAACTGCGGCCGGGCCTCGGGTACAGAGACCGGCCCTGTTGCTCAGAAGGGTAAGGAAAAGAAGAGGAGGGCAGTGGTAATAGGGGACTCTATAGTTAGGGGGTCAGATGGGCGATTCTGTAAACGCAGTCAGGAGACCCGGATGGTAGTTTGCCTCCCTGATGCCAGGGTCTGGGATGTGACTGAACGTCCAAGATATCCTGAAATGGGAGGGAGAGGAGCCCGAGGTCGTGGTACATATAGGTACCAATGACATAGGTAGAAAAAGAGAAGAGGTCCTGAAAGGAAAATTTAGGGTTAGGAGGAGCATTAAGGAGAAGGACCGCAAAGGTAACAATCTCAGGATACTGCCTGTGCCACGCGACAGTGAGAGTAGGAATGGAGCGAGATGGAGGATAAATGCGTGGCTGAAGGACTGGTGCAGAGGGCAGGGATTCAAGTTTCTGGATCATTGGGACCTCTTTTGGGGAAGGTGTGACCTGTACAAAAAGGACGGGTTGCACTTGAACCCGAGGGGAACCAATATCCTGGCAGGGAGATTTGCAAAGGCTACTGGGGAGACTTTAAACTGATCGGTTGGGTGGGGGGGGGGGGGGGGGGGGGGGTGCGGGGGGGGGAGGGACTCACATAGAGAAAGCTAGTAGACAGTGTGTGAGGCAGGAGGCAGAGAAGGGAAGCCAAACACGTACGGGGGAAAGAAGAAAAAATAATAAACAGAGAATAGTAAGATTAAACGAGAACTTACCAGTTCAAAGTTTGATCGTTATTTTATGAGGAGTAACGATGAGGGATTACGTGAAGAAGCCCCGCCTGGCGCATGATCGGCATACTTCAAAGCAGCAGCATGAGATCCAATAGCCGAGTAAGACTCATACATAGACAAGAACTACCAGATGATCATTTATTTTATGAGGGTTGGGAATGGAGGGCACGTAATCCCTCATCGTTACTCCTCATAAAATAACGATCAAACTTCGAACTGGTAAGTTCTCGTTTAATCTTACTATTTTACTTCGGAGTCACGTGAGTGACTGCGTGAAGATTTTGTAGCTCTGTGTTTTTTTATGTCGTAGACTCATTCCATACGACAATCTGGCTCAATCAACACAGTAGTGAGTAAATAATACATTTTATAAACATTTCTTCAGTTTATGTAATAAGTCTTTTCATTATATAAGAATGAAAGTAATACCCCTTCTATCGAAAGGCAAACTTTATAACCAAAGATATCAATTGATAATATAAATTGATAATATAAACAGAGCAACAATCACAGAGAACCCAACACTGCGTGTCCAACCCTGACACCGTGACTGGTTCCTCGTAACTTTGAAAATTTCTTTTACATCCTCCAACAGCCTCTAATTATTGATCGAGCGGCCCATCCTGTGCCTTTACTGTGGATGTATCTACCTCCCTAATGGAGTGATTTCTCACATCTCAATGTCTACTCCTGCTGAGCCTCAAACCTGTTTTAACCATCTAGAATGTAACTATCTACAACCATCAGTTTGTACTGATACTTTATATGGTTTTTGTGTGTAATAGGTAGTGCTGTCTCCGCACCACTGAGACTCTTACCTACTTCAGCATATTGAGTCAATGCTTAACCACACACAATTTTTGGCCGACAGGATATGCTTAAATTTTACCTTGGTTCCAGCTCCTCCGTGTCTGCTTTGTTTGGTAAAGTCATAAACATATAAGACAATGTAATATGTAGCCACATGCAATTATCTAACGTAACATTTGCAATGTTTGCACTCTTATGCTGACACTAAAGTCATGAGCATTATTACTTTCAATGTTAACTTTCGAAACAGTGATAGAATTGGAGCCCATTGCCTAAGCAAAGTCAGGACTCTGCTGACCTCCCAACTTCTGTATTTCAACTTTGGACAGATTATTTTTTCACATATTGGGATATTAACGGATGAGCCCCGATAGATTCTTGGTTATAAATAGCACGATAAAGCACTATGAGCCCTATTAATGGCATCACTTACAGAAAATGCAACTCCAATATATCTGCGAATGCTTTCATAGCAAAAGATCAGGGAGTTCACTTCAGTGTACAGGGTCTTGGGTGAGACTGGAGTATTGCGTTCAGTTTTGGTCTCCAATCTGATTCACAGACACCAGACTCCTCAGGACTGTCTTATGAAAGAAAGACTGATAGACTCGGTTTTTACTCTCTGGAATTAGGAGATTGAGAGGGGATCATAGAAACACAAAATTCTTAAAGGGTTGGACAGGCTAGATGCAGGAAGATTGTTCCCGATGTTGGGGAAGTCCAGGACAATGGGTCACAGCTTAAGGACCACACAGAGTGGTGAGTCTCTGGAGCCACAGAGGGTCCGGGCAGGTTTGGATGACAGCCATGATCATATTGAATGCAGGCTCGAAATGGCCTAACTCCTGCACTAATTTCTATGTTTCTATGTTTCTATGATATGTTAGCCACTTCCATTTCTCCAAAGTGGTCTGTCCTGCTACAGGTTCAATCAGAGAACCATGACCATCATCAGCTGCCCTATGAGACAGAATGGGGAACATAAAAGAACATCATTCCCCATCCAATTTAGCGATAATGCATCCACCGCTACTGCTCCTGGGTTGGGCTCCCATGAGAAACATTTGGGCAATTAGTGCTTTAATCTAGACACAAACAGATCAATGTTAGGTAATCCATACCACTGACAATGTTTTTCCAAACTTGTGGATTTCACATCCATTCTATATTGTCTTTCAATTTTTTTTCCCCGTGATTTGTTGTCTGCCACAACATTGTCTCTACCTTGGAGATAAACAGCTGAACTCAAGTATTCTTAGAGATACACCAATGCCACATCTGGTTACCCAGATAATCACATGATAATGATCTTCTTTGACCCATGTGATTGATATATGCCACAGCTGTGGTATTGTCCACCTGATTGGACATGCAAATCTTTCATAGTAGAACAAAAAGCTTTTAATCCATAAAAGCTCCTGACACTCCAAATAATTAATACAAATGCTTGGAGAAATAAGTTTTCTTGGGCAATCCATTTGCCACACCCTGATGTTATTGTCCGTAGTCCCCTAAACAAGGGACGTATCAGATATTAACCTGATAAGAATAGATATTAAACTTATCTTAGCCCAAATAACCACAGAAGCTATCCACCATCCGAGAATACTTGCTTCAGTTTGCAATGGCTGCTGAGCTAATATGTTTAAAAACAGCTTGTGGAACATTCTCTATCCACCACTGTAATTCTGATAAAGCATCCTTTGGCAATTGCATAAGCCTGTCAAAAAAGGCCTGCACACTCTCATAATGCCTGCGTTTTTACCTTTTTTGGAGCTTTTTTTTTGGTAATGCAGTGGACCAACTCCACTGCAGAATATTGCTACTAACTTACCTAAGCTCCTTCTCAGATGGAGGGATAAGGTTTGTCAACAAAGCAATGACACACATTTGTAATATTGACACTTTGTCTCTTGGTAAATTTTTTCCCCCACATGGTACTGAATCACTCACAAACCCGGAATAGTAATTTGTTTAGGAATGCCTAAAACTTAGTTTTTATTGGATGGGTCAGGACCCTTGCCTCTCAACAGGCTTGTAATTGCTGCACTAATTTTCAGCTGACTCCTGATCAACATTGCCAAATTTAAAATGTGATCAAGATAAACCATGACCATGTGTCCTCATCAGTGCAAGTGCTGGTGTCTTTATCAGTGCAAGTGCTGGTTCCAATAATTGTGTGAACATCCTAGAATCTGAGCTTAATCCATTAGATAATGCCCTAACTTGCAACAGCTGACCCATCTAATTAATTTCAAGTACCTGTGAACATGATAATAAATTGGTACTAAAATATACCATCCTTCAAGTCTTATAGTAACAACTAACAACTTGTTGATAACAACTGTCTTGCAGTGTTGAAGATGTCCATTTAAAAAAAAATGTTTTATACTGTATAAGTGCATTTAAAGTGATGTCTAGCATAGCTTTACAACCACATCTTCCTTCTTCCTGGGGAAATTATTTGATTCAAATTTTCTTACCTCTTCTTTATTTGAGATATTTAAGGTGCAAACCTAAAATAAGATTTAGGTTTATTCTGTACAGGCGGATCAACTCTTTCTACAATTTTTTTTTTTTGTAGATCCTTACACAGTAAAATAAATCGATCAGTTGTTATGCAATATCATTTATCATAACACACCTGCAATCTCCCACAATTGGAGATTTCATCAGCTTCCTCTGTAACAATTGTTTGCACCTCTTCAAATGCACATGAAGGCCTTCTCTCCCCAACCATATGGGTTAACATAAGGCTGTGCTGGATAAAATATTTTCTTACCATACTCTTGCCTCTGTTTGATCCAATATCAAATCTTTACATTGGACCACAATTTTGCCAAAGTTTAATGACCAATAGTCTTTTTTTGTTATCAGTGTCTTTGATTTGTTTTTCAAGCAGGTTTACTCCATAGATAACCAGGAGTTTAAACATAGCTTGATCTGTATTGACCTGCAAATCTAAAGTGCAAAATGGTCCCAATAGCAATTATTTCTTATACCATTGAGCTCAACATATGAGCTCCAAAACAATGCCAACTTGTCTTTTTTTAAAAACTTCTGGTCATTGCACAATCTTTCACTTGCTTCGCACAAGTAGTGATGCCACGCACCAACTTGAATTTCTTTGAAATCGTATTCCCTTGTGCCTCCATATAATTGAAGACATGAGTACCTAAATCGGATTCACCATTGGCACCCTAGTAAAACACAAATGTTTTATCTATAAATCTGCTGTTTCAACCATAACAGCCTTATGAAGCTGGTGAGAAACCAATTAATGTTAGCCACCATGGTTACCTTCCATGGCCTCACCCCTTCATTCAGGTATCGTACTTAGTACACCTGTATTTATATTTGTGCTGTGGCGGGTACTTATGACCAGCCACCACTTCCAGGGTCAGTTTTTCCTTTTCTTTTACTGCCCTGGTACTCCTGAGATTTTGCTCAAGGAGACTACCTCCAGGCCAATCTGTGTAATAATATGTTTATTAAAAGGAATCAATCATAACAACAGTATAACAACTTTTCAAATACACAACCAACTTATTTCAATAAGTATACGAATGTTACGAACAGTTCTTATAAACTTCTATTTTTTTTAAGTAGAAAAAGAAAAGAATAGATTTTAATCAATAAGAATGGTGATTAAATAATAATTTTACTTCGGAGTCACGTGAGTGACTACGTGAAGAACCCGCCTCACGCTGGCAACGGCATGACGTCAACGCTGACGGCGGAAGGAGGAGCTGCAGTAAGGAGCAGCTCCTCGCAGCGGTCGGAACGGCCCGCAGGTAAGTGCAGTTAGATCAGGGCGTTTTTAGGTTACGCTGGGTGGCTCCAGCAAATGAAACCAAAAGTAAAAAATTTAGCGCCACGTTAACGTGCTGATTGAGTACTGATTATTAAAGAAAAATGGAGAAATCGGGAAAGAAGTTTTCGCGGGTAAAAAGATCTTCCCGGGGTGAAAGTAAAAATACGGGGACGCGAAGTTAGTGCGGTCCGGTTCCGATACCGTTGGCCGCCGATTTACCCGATAGTGAGTTTCCAGATTCTCCAGAAATAATAACCACGGAGGAAAATGTTCCTAAAAAATGCAAAAAGAAATCTGAGAGGCCCGTGGTTTCTGATGACTCTGATACGGAAAGACCTCCAGACAATAAAACTATGTGGCTAAAAATGGAGCATATGGAGAAAATTCTCCAAACAATTATGAGACAAGGGTCACAGTACCCAGATGAATCCCAAAAAATCCCTGAGGGGTTTGAATATGATGAATATGGCTGTGGGCCAAGTTGGGAATATGATACTCCGGACCCAGGATTTGGGCTGGAAGAAGTCTCATGGGGTGATATCCCAATTGATTTAGGGCTGCAGAAGGCAGACCCTGCTGGTGGTTATATGGCTTTTGAAAGCACACCACAAAGTAAAAAGAAAAGGCCTAATGTGCCTGGGATAGCACAAGATTTTGCTATACCTGAAGGAAGTGGTGAGGCTATGGAAGAAAACCTAGCTGCCAACATAAATTATATGGTATCTCACCAACTTCACAATTCTGTGATGAATGAAACATCAGAATTATATAAAGCTCCAAGAAATTGTGCCTCATTGGAAGTGCCTACGGTGAATCCGATGATATGGACGTCTATGACTCCAAGTATGAGAGCCCAAGAAGTGAAGTTTCAAAAGGTGCTCAAATTAATTTCTGCTGCCATTACGGCCTATGGCAGGCAAATGGAGAATCTGGAAATGGAAAAGATTCAAAAGGATACTTTGGGCTTATTGTGTAATTCGTTCTATGAAATTAATTGTATGAGGAAAATGGCGATTCGGCCCATATTTCACCCTAGATTTGCAAGCCTGTGTCAAGAAAGTGGTGTTCAAGCTCCTGGGTATTTGTTTGGAGAAAATCTGCCGAAAACAGCTGAAAGAGTTAGATGAAGGAGCTAAATATTTTAGCAATGTTAAACCTTTTGTCTTTGGACAAAGAAGGGTTTTTCGACCCGAAGGGGTTTCGATTTTCGTTATAGAGGCAGAAATTTGTCACGAAAATACTATCGTGCTGTGCAGGCGAGTGCTTCCCTGTATTCGGGAAGAAGGAGACCACCACGCTCATACGGAGAGGTATTAAAGACTTATATCCTTAAAGAAAACTGTGGATGACTCTCCAGTTGGAGGGAGATTGCAAAAATTTTATAATGCCTGGCTTAACATTACTTCTGATCGATATGTATTACAAGCAGTTTCGGGAGCCATTATTATTTTTAAAGAAGGGGTTAAGCCTCCTGTACAGAATAAACCTGCTTATGCTTATGTGTTTTCTGCAGAGGAAAGAATGGAGATTAATGTGGAAATTGACAAATTATCTGGAAAAGGCGTAATTGAAAAGACTTATGAACATAAGCATCAATTTGTCTCTAATATATTTCGAAGAGATAAAAAAGATGGTGGTTGCAGAATTATTCTGGACCTTACAGATCTAAATAAGTTTGTAGAATACAAACATTTTAAGATGGAGACATTCAGTACTGCAAAATATCTTATCTCAGCAGGGTGTTATATGGCTAAGATTGATTTGAAGGATGCCTATTATTCTGTAGCAATTCATCAATTCTTCAGGAGGTACTTAAAATTTAATTGGCTGGGACAATTATGGCAGTTTTAAAGCTTTACCAAATGGATTGAGTTCGGCTCCTAGACTCTTTACAAAACTGTTGAAACCAGTTTTAGCCCAATTAAGAGCACAGAAACACATTGTTATGGCTTATCTGGATGATATTCTGATCATTAATGATACTCAAGAGTCAGCTGAGCACTCAGTTTCAGTTACTAAAGCTTTGTTTGAAAAGCTAGGGTTCTTGATTCATCCAATTAAGTCCCAGCTGCAGCCAGCACAAACAATTAACTTTTTGAGGTTTGTAATTAACTCAGTGACTATGTTAGTTACTTTGCCAACAGAGAAGGCCAATGACATTTTGATGACTTGTAATTACCTCATTCACAAACCTTATCCCTCCATCCGAGAAGTGGCGAAAACCATTGGTAAACTGGTAGCAGCATTTCCGGCAGTAGAATTTGGTCCATTACATTATCAAAATCTTCAAAGGGACAAAATAAGGGCTCTTAAAGAGAAGGCAGGTCACTTTGACAGGCCTATGCAATTAACAAAAGAAGCCGTGTTGGAATTACAATGGTGGGTTGAAAATGTCCCACAAGCTGCTAAGAATATCATGATTGAACAGCCTGAAAATGGTTTTACAAACGGATGCTAGTGCTCTCGGATGGGGGGCTACAGATTCGTCCTCCAGTTGTGGAGGTAGATGAAAAGCTCAAGAAGAAGCGTTTCTTCAAGCTAATGGTATTAACTATTTGGAGTTATTGGGTGCTTTTTATGGACTTAAAGCATATTGTTGTGCTAAACAAGGTCTACATGTGTTAATACAGTTAGACAATAAAACGGATGTTGCATACATTAATCACATGGGGGGAGTTAGATCAGTATTATGTGATTGTCTGGTCAATGAGATATGGCAATGGTGTATTGGTCGCCAAATATGGATTTCAGCAAGCTACATTCCAGGTAAGGACAATGTGGTAGCAGATGAAAGGTCCAGGATTTTTAAAGATAATACGGAATGGATGCTTAAGCCAGCAATATTTAAGAATATTGTGAACCGATTTGGGTTGCCAGAAATTGATTTGTTTGCATCTAGGTTTAATCATCAATTGCCTACTTATGTGTCTTGGGAACACGATCCAGATGCAGTAGCAGTAGATGCTTTTTCATTACACTGGGGAAAGATGTTCTTTTATGTTTTTCCACCATTTGCTTTGATTCAGAGATGCCTGAAGAAGATAGAACAAGATTCTGCTTCTGGATTGTTGGTAGTTCCAAATTGGCCAACTCAACCTTGGTTCCCAGTAATGCTGAATATGATTAAAGAACCATATATGTCGATTCCTAACTGTAGTGATATCTTGACTAATCCGGTAACTAAAGAAATTTACCCATTGTATGCATATATGAATTTATTAATCTGCAGGTTTTGACCAGACCACTACAGGAGCTGGGATTGTCGGACAAAACTATGGAAGTTATAGTCGCATCATGGCGAGATAGCACACAAAAGCAATATATGACACATATTAAGAAATGGGAAGACTTTTGCACACAGTCAAATATTTCTTATGATACTGTAAATATTGCAAATGTTTTGGAATTCCTTGGCCAATTTGCATTTTGAGCAACATTTAAGTTACAGTGCCATTAACACTGCACGCAGTGCCTTGTCGTCCTATTTAGGACTTATGACTGATCAGAGATCAATTGGGTCCCATCCATTAATATCTAGATTCATGAAAGGAATCTTTAATATTAATCCACCCAAACCAAGATACACAGAGATTTGGGATGTGAGCATTGTACTTACGCTACTTAGACAATGGACTCCAATTGAAGGGTTGACATTGGAAAGATTGACATTGAAATTAATTATGTTAATGTCACTGGTCTCAGCTCAAAGAGTGCAAACTTTACAAATGTTGCGTTTAGACTGTATGCATGTGACTACAGATAATGTTGTGTTCTATGTTTACGATCTGATCAAACAAAGCAGACCAGGGAGATCTGGAACAAAGGTAACCTTTCAAGCTTATCATATTGATCCTACTTTGTGTGTGGTTAAACATTTGAACCAATATATTAAAGTTACTGACACCCTTCGAGGAAATGAAAAAACGTTAATGGTTACGCACAAAAAACCACACACAAAAGCTTCAGTTCAAAACTATCTCAAAATGGTTGAAACAGGTGTTGGTTTTAGCGGGAGTAGACACTGATGTGTTCAAATCTCACTCCACCAGGGCGGCAGCTACGTCCGCGGCGAAGGGGCGGGACGTACCTCTCGAGCATATTTTAAAAGTCGCAGGGTGGAGTAGAGAAGAAACTTTTTCAAAGTTCTACAATAAACCTGTTCACACTATGACAAGCTTTGGACACGCGGTGTTGGGAGCACTATAATCACCTGCTTTGTTTACTATTAATTGCTATAATCAGTGGTGTAGTCACTTCTATCTTTTATCGCTTGTAATCATTTCCCTCAGATATAAGGAGGGTTATTATATGGTCTTTAAACCATTAAAAAAGTTAATTGTGAAATGATCTAACATTAGTCTGCTTTCTCATGTATGTGTTTACTTAGCCGGACTGTCGTACGGATTAATTCTACGACATAAAAAACACAGAAAGCTTTAAAATCTTCACGTAGTCACTCACGTGACTCCGAAGTAAAATAGTAAGATTAAACAAGAACTTACCAGTTCGAAGTTTGATCGTTATTTTATGAGGAGTTACGATGAGGGATTACGTGCCCTCCACTCCCGCCCTCATAAAATAAATGATCAAATGGTAGTTCTAAGTCTTTTTATGAAGCCTTACTATGTTACTCCGGCTTTTGGTGTTCTGTGTTTTTCATGCCGCTGCTTTGAAGTATGCCGTTGCCAGCGTGAGGCGGGTTCTTCACGTAATCCCTCATCGTAACTCCTCATAAAATAACGATCAAACTTCGAACTGGTAAGTTCTTGTTTAATCTTACTATTTTGATTATAAAGAAAGAGAAAAGAAAGAAGAAAAAAAAAATATTTATGTATATATTCTTGTTATATGTATTTAATTAAAATAAAGTATTATAAAGAAAAAAAGAGAGATTATACTATACATCTTAATAGTGAATAACACAATTTCAAATAGCGATATCAATGGAGACATGTATACAAATCAAAAAGAAAAACAGAGAGTTATTTTCATCTAATCCTGCCGGGTACCCATTGAGTTGTGATGCCAAGAACAGCTACCCCTTCAAATATTCTGTATATGGAGACCATATCTGTTCAAAGAGTTCGTATTTGTCCATTAGGACAAATCTGATTCTTTCCAAATGTAACGTCTCCAACATTTCCACTGTCCACATTTTAATTGTGGGGGATAATGTTCCCTTCCAAAATGTCAATATTAATTTTTTCCCTATTATCAAACAGTAATCCAAGAAATTTCTTTGGTTTACTGTTAATATTAGATTTGAATCCGGAACTCCTAATATTATTAATTTTGGATCTGGGTCTAGTTTAATTTTAAGAACTTCAGAGATAACTCTAAAGATTTCTGTCCAATAATAATTAAGTTTTATACATGTTACAAAACTATGCGTTAAATTAGCTTCCAAATTCTGACAATTATCACAAATAGGAGAAATGTTAGAATAAATTCAATTTAATTTCGTTTTTGAATAATGTAATCTGTGTAATACCTTAAATTGTATCAATATATGTCTAGCATTTAATGAGCAACGATGTATACATTGTAGGCTTTCTTCCCAAGTTTCCTTTGTTATAGATAAACCCATTTCATTTTCCCATGTTTGTCGATATATTTCCGAAGTTGGGATTTCCTTATCCAAAATAGTATTATATATACGCTATTAATTTTTCTGTATTTGGGTGTTTATTAAACAATTCATCTAATAATCCTGGTTTTCTATTTTTATAGTCTTGCGTATTTGACTTAATATAATTTCTAATTTGTAAATACCTAAATATGTTATTTGACTGCAATCCATAGATATCCTGTAACTCTTGAAATGAAAGAAATTTTCCTTCCTTGTAAAGGTGTTCTATCCTTTTAATTCCTAAATCATTCCAGTGTTTAAACCCCTTGTCCAATACAGAGGGCTTAAACAAAGGATTATTCATAATTGGCAAACAGTGACAAATTATCCATATGTAGGGTCTTAACTATTTGTTTCCAAATACGTCTATTGCTATAAATTATAGGGTTATTACCATACATTTTTTTTTGTACTTCCCTTGGTGCAAAAAGAATCGAACCTACATCAAAAGGCAAACAGTCTTCCTTTTCCATCTTTAGCCAGCTTGGTTCAAGATCTAAATTTACCAACCAAAAATTCATATTCTTAATCTGAACTGCCAGAAATAATATAGGAAATTTGGTAGTGCTAGTCCACCATTTATTTTAGATTTACATAGATGTATTTTACTTATTTGATGGTTTTTATAGTCCCAAATAAAACTATTAACCAAAGTATCTATATTTTTAAAAAACATTTTAGGGAGATATAAAGGGATTGCTTGAAACAAATATAACAATTGTGGTAAAAAAAAAATTTTTTATAGCATTTATTCTACCGATCATTGATATAGGTAGTGTTTTCCAATATAAAATATATTTTTTTAGTTTATTTAATAATTGAGGGTAATTATATTTAAATAGACAGTTATACGATTTAGCTACATTAATTCCTAGATATTTGAGTTTGTCCGTGACTATTTTAAGTGGGAATTGTTCTAATATATTTAATTTTATTCCATTTATAGGCATAATTTCACTTTTATTCCAATTAATTCTATACCCAGAAAATGTACTAAACTTAGTTATAACATTAAATAGATTGGGAATACTAATCTCCGGTTTTGTAACATAAATTAAGATGTCATCTGCGTATAGAGATATTTTATTCGTTGTAGTTTTGGTATTATATCCATATATTTCTGGTTCTGAACTAATCATTTTGGCTAATGGTTCTATTACCAGAGCAAATAGTAATGGTGATAACGGGCATCCTTGTCTACATCCCTACAGAGTTTAAATTTTGCTGATAGCATTTGATTTGTTAATATTCTTGCAGTTGGATTCGAGCATATGATTTTTACCCATTTGGAGAATCTATCCCCCAGTTGAAATTTCTGCATTATTTTAAATAAATATGGCCATTCAACCTGGTCAAATGCTTTTTCAGCATCTAAGGATATGACAGCTAGTTCAATATCATTCACTCTTTTTGAGTACATGACATTGAATAGACGTCTCAGATTTAAGGATGAATAGCGTTTTGGAATAAAACCTGTTTGGTCATGATGTATTAATTTATTAATCACTAAACTTAGCCACCGAGATAAAATTTTAGTTAGTATTTTTTGATCAGTATTTAAAAGAGCAATTGCTCTGTATGATCCAGGGTCTTCCAAATCTTTATCAGCTTTAGGGATAAGTGTAATTGTAGACTCATTTAATGATTCTGGTAACTTTCCTTGTTCATAAGCATATTTATATATTTTATGTAAGCGTGGAGAGATCAGATCATGAAACTTCTTATAAAATTCAACACCTAAGCCATCAGGGCCTGCAGCTTTTCCGTTATTTAATGATCCAATTGATTCTTCAATATCTTTCACTGATATATCAGCGTTTAACAAGTCTCTACCTTCCTGATCTAAACTATTAATATAACATTCTTGTAGGAATGTTTCCATTCCACCTGATTGTCCTGCTAGTTTAGATAAGTAAAGATTTTGATAATATTGTAAAAATGTATCATTGATATCTTTTGGTAAAGTCAATATTTCTCCTTGATCAGATCTAATTTTATGTATCATTTTCTCCTCATCTAATTTTCTAAGCTGTCGTGCCAGTAATTTTTGTGGTTTATCCCCAAATTCAAAGTGTACTTGTTTAGTCTGTTGAAAAAGTTTAATAATCTGATTTGAGTATAATTTATTTAGCTTGTATTTTAATGATGCAATTTTATTATTTAATCCCTTAGAAGGGGATATTGAATTTTCAATATCTAATTGTTTTATTTCATTTTCCAACTTTTGTTGAGTCTTTCGATTTTTCTTATTAAAGTATGCGTGTGCTGATATTATCGCACCACGCATAAATGCTTTAAATGTATCCCAAAGCAATGATGGTGAAATTCCAGATTTGTCATTAGTTTCAAAAAATAATTTAATCTGTTTTACCAAGTAATCATAACAAGCCCTATCCTTTAATATTTGGGGGTTGAGTCTCCAGTTAGAGGTTTTAATAATTATATATTTAAATTTTATCTTAAATGTTAATGGAGCATGATCCGAGATAATAATATTATGATATTTTGAGTCATATGTAAATGGGATTAATTTTGAATCTATTAAAAAATAGTCTATCCTCGAGTAGGTTCCAAATACAGGTGAAAAGAATGAATATTCTCGACCAGATGGATTATCAGTTCTCCAGATATCCTTAACGTTTGCTGTATTAATAAAATAATTTATAAATGTACTTGACTTAGAAGTGGTTTTCCTTTTCGTTGATGATCTATCTAAATAATTATCTAAGGTACAATTAAAATCGCCTCCAATTATTAGATTATGTTGAGTGGATATAGGGATATTGTTAAATATTTTCTTGAAGAATAATGGATTATCAAAATTAGGACCATATATATTCATAAGGATTACTTTTTTAGAATATAATTCACCTGTAATTATTATATATCTACCCTCAAAATCCTCTATTATTGAGCTTTGTTTAAAAGGTATACCTTTACGAATAATTATTGCTACCCCTCTAGACATGTGTAAATGAAGAGTGATATACTTTGGAAATCCATTTTGCTGTTAATCTATACTGCGCGTCTTTCTTAAGGTGTGTCTCTTGGAGAAAAATAATATCAGATTTCAATCTATTTAATTGAGCTAAAACCTTACCCCTTTTAATTGGTTTGTTAATTCCCTTAACATTCCAACTACAGAAGGTGATTCCATCACCCCCAATCCGAGTATTTATATCATACATTTTATTATTAAGGTGGTTTATAATGGAGTAGATGTCTCAGCTCATCCAACCCAACCCTATACCTATACATCAGATCAATGAAATTTAATATCTGTAACATTGTCTTATACACACGTCTCCTTGAACTAACTATATAATACCAATCATACTCAAATCCATATGAAATAAAATACATAATATAAAAATAATAATAAAAAATGTAAGTAAAGTAGGTGATGTTAATAAAGTGTAAAGGGAAAAAAAAAGTGACTACAACTATAGTTAGTGCAGTTAGTGTTAGTGTAAGCCACACTAGCGTGGCTACTAATCTACGGACTTCCGTGAAAAAAAAAATGTTAATAATTCCAGCTCCGTTTTTGCCTTAAAGGCTATATATGTCGGGGTGGGGTATTAAATTTATATACTTAGTGATTAATAATACTACTAATACCAATTACAATTAGTATCATAGCACTATATTAGGAGAGCTAACATACATTTTTGAGGCGTAGTTAATAAAAAACTATATTTATTAATAATCCATCCATCCCTCCTTAACCCCAAGATAGAGTCCATGTCCATCGTTCCGTCTCCTTCCTTGCGTGTCCTCCTTCAATGTAAATCCTCCTCCTTTTCTGTGGGTGTACAGTATCATCAGATAAGTGATCATTAATCACTCTCATCAAGTAAGTGATCAGTAATATTCAGTGTCCTTCATCTTCATCTTCTTCTTCCTCTACCTCCAGACCAATCTGAGGTGGATATTCCCACATTGGTAAAAACACCATATATTTGTATATGGAAACCTCTCAGGGTCTGTTTTGGGGATATACTGGGTCTTTTAAACCCTTTTGGTTGAAATTTTTAATCTGGAGCATTTCTACATTTAATTTATTTTGAGCCATAAAGCTTACTTGTCTGGAGGCCTTTTCTTATTAGAAACATTTAAAACCATGGCTTCTCAGACTTCTTAATATTCCTCCCCACTGGAGTTTTTTCCCATGGCTAGATTTTGTGGAGTGACTAAAGTCTCCCTAATGGTTAATTTCAATGGCCACCGGTATCGGAACCGGCTCCGCACTAATCTGCCGTCCCGATCGCTGAGCTTTTTCCCGGGACGCATCTTAACCTCCGTTTTCCACCCGGAGTATTTTTCTTTTTTTTCTTTTTTCCTTTTAACTCCTGCTGGCTCTGCACACCAGCGCCACAGAGTTTAAACATGCCCTGTAAGTAATTCAATGCACTTACCTGCGGGCCTGTTCCTTACCGCTGGTGGAGCTGCGCTCTGCAGCTCTTCCTTTGCCGTCAGCGTCGACGTAATGCCAATCATGCGCCAGGTGGGGCTTCTTCACGTAGTCACTCACGTTACTCCGAAGTAAAATAAGAGGTGGTGGGTTTCTTAAATGTGTGAGCAGAGAGGCAGAGGGATGTAAAATGAGGGTAGAAGCAGTAGGTAGCAAGGTGAAAAGTAAAAGTGGCAGGCAGACAAATCCAGCGCAAAATTCAAAAAGGGCCACTTTCCAACATAATTGTATAAAGGGTAAGAGCATTGTAAAAACAAGCCTGAAGGCTTTGTGTCTCAATGCAAAGAGCATTCGTAATAAGGTGGATGAGTTGAATGTACAGATAGCTATTAATGATTATGATATAGTGGGGATCATGGAGACATGGCTCCAGGGTAACCAAGGCTGGGAGCTGAACATCCAGGGATATTCAATATTCAGGAGGGATGGACAGAAAGGAAAAGGAGGTGGGGTAGCATTGCTGGTTAGAGCGGAGATTAATGCAATAGAAAGGAAGGACATTAGCAGGGGTGCTGAGGAAGAGGATTTCTTGGAATGTATGCGGGATAGTTTTCTAAACCAACATGGAGAGGAACCAACGAGAGAGCAGGCTATTCTAGACTGGGTATTGAGTAATGAGGAAGGGTTAGTTAGCAGTCTTGTTGTGCATGGCCCCTTGGGCAAGAGTGACCATAATATGGTTGAGTTCTTCATTAGGATGGAGAGTGACATTGTTAATTCAGAAACACGGGTCCTGAACTTAAAGAAAGATAACTTTGAGGGTATGAGACGTGAATTGGCCAAGATAGACTGGCAATTGATTCTTGAAGGGTTGACGGTGGATATGCAATGGAAGGCATTTAAAGACTGCATGGATGAACTACAACAATTGTTCATCCCAGTATGGCAAAAGAATAAATCAGGGAAGGTAGTGCATCCGTGGATAACAAGGAAAATCAGGGATAGTATCAAAACAAAAGATGAAGCATACAAATTAGCCAGAGAAAGCAGCCTACCAGAGGACTGGGAAAAATTCAGAGTCCAGAAGAGGAGGACAAAGGACTTAATTTGGAAAGGGAAAATGGATTATGAAAGAAAACTGGCAGGGAACATTAAAACTGACTGCAAAAGATTTTATCGATATGTGAAGGGAAAAAGATTAGTTAAAACAAATGTAGGTCCCTTGCAGTCAGAAACAGGTGAATTGATCATGGGGATCAAGGACATGGCAGACCATTTGAATAACTACTTTGGTTCTGTCTTCACAAAGGAAGACATAAATAATCTGCCGGAAATAGCAGGGGATCGCGGTTCAAATGAGGTGTAGGAACTGAGTGAAATCCAGGTTAGCCGGGAAGTGGTGTTAGGTAAAGTGAATGGATTAAAGGCCGATATTAATCCCCAGGGCCAGATAGGCTGCATCCCAGAGTACTTAAGGAAGTAGCCCCAGAAATAGTGGATGCCTTAGTGATAATTTTTCAAAACTCTTTAGATTCTGGAGTAGTTCCTGAGGATTGGAGGGTAGCTAATGTAACCCCACTTTTTAAAAAGGGATGGAGAGAGAAAACGTGGAATTACAGACCAGTTAGTCTAAGATCGGTAGTGGGGAAACTGCTAGAGTCAGTTATTAAAGATGGGATAGCAGCACATTTGAAAAGTGGTGAAATCATTGGACAAAGTCAGCATGGATTTATGAAAGGTAAATCATGTCTGATGAATCTTATAGAATTTTTCGAGGATGTAACGTAGTGTGGATAAGGGAGAACCAGTGGATGTGTTATATCTGGACTTTCAGAAGGCTTTCGACAAGGTCCCACACAAGAGATTAGTATACAAACTTAAAGCACACGGTATTGGCGGTTCAGTATTGATGTGGATAGAGAACTGGCTGGCAGACAGGAGCAAAGAGTAGGAGTGAACGAGTCCTTTTGGCAGGCAGTGACTAGTGGGGTGCCGCAAGGGTCCGTGCTGGGACCCCAGCTATTTACAATATATATTCATGATTTGGATGAGGGAATTGAATGCAACATCTCCAAGTTTGCGGATGACACGGAGCTGGGGGGCAGTGTTAGCTGTGAGGAGGATGCTAGGAGGCTGCAAGGTGACTTGGATAGGCTGGGTGAGTGGGCAAATGCATGGCAGATGCAGTATAATGTGGATAAATGTGAGGTTATCCACTTTGGTGGCAAAAACAGGAAAGTAGACTATTATTTGAACGGTGGCTGATTAGGAAAAGGGGAGATGCAACGAGACCTGGGTGTCATGGTACACCAGTCATTGAAAGTAGGCATGCAGGTGCAGCAGGCAGTGAAGAAAGCGAATGGTATGTTAGCATTCATAGCAAAAGGAAGTGAGTATAGGAGCAGGGAGGTTCCACTGCAGTTGTACAGGGTCTTGGTGAGACCACACCTGGAGTATTGCGTACAAATCTGGTCTCCAAATCTGAGGAAAGACATTCTGGGAGTACAGAGAAGGTTCACCAGACTGATTCCTGGGATGTCAGGACTTTCATATGAAGAAAGACTGGATAGACTCGGCTTGTACTCGCTAGAATTTAGATGATTGAGGGGGGAGCTTATAGATCGCCGGCAAAGATCCTACAGCAAAGCAAGATAGTGCACTCCTGCGAAAACCAATGGGCTGACGTGTAGAGCGGAACATCAGCCTCTATTTTAGCATTCATAGCAAAAGGTTTTGAGTATAGGAGCAGGGAGGTTCTACTGCCGTTGTATAGGGCCTTGGTGAGACCACACCTGGAGTATTGTGTACAGTTTTGGTCTCCTAATCTGAGGAAAGACATTCTTGCCATAGAGGGAGTACAGAGAAGGTTCACCGGACTGATTCCTGGGATGGCAGGACTTTCATATGAAGAAAGACTGGATAGACTCGGCTTGTACTCGCTAGAATTTAGAAGATTGAGGGGGGATCTTATAGAAACTTACAAAATTCTTAAGGGGTTGGACAGGCTAGATGCAGGAAGATTGTTCCCGATGTTGGGAAAGTCCAGAACAAGGGGTCACAGTTTAAGGATAAGGGGGAAGTCTTTTAGGACCGAGATGAGAAAATCATTTTTCACACAGAGAGCGGTGAATTTGTGGAATTATCTGCTACAGAAGGTAGTTGAGGTCAGTTCATTCGCTATATTGAAGAGTGAGTTAGATGTGGCCCTTATGGCTAAAGGGATCAGGGGATATGGAGAGAAGGCAGGTACAGGGTACTGAGTTGGATGATCAGACATGATCAAATTGAATGGCAGTGCAGGCTCGAAGAGCCGAATGGCCTACTCCTGCACCATTTTTCTATGTTTCTATGTTTCTACGTCGGCCATTTCAGTAAACCCGACCCGACCCGACCCGACCCGACCTTGTATATCCCAAAGATCCTATAGCTTGCTCTAGGATCTTTGGTATATCCCTCTCGCAGTGTAATCAGTGTTGCGGGGGAACAGTTTGTGTGTGTGATTTTTTTTTGTTAGATTCATGATTCATAATTCATAATCTGTTATTTTTTGTGAATTATTAATATGTTGATAAATTATAATTCTGTTAATTTTCTTTTTTAACGTTTTGAATTTAAAGCCTCGGGATTGGGATTGGACTGTGCAAGGGTGGGGGTGGGGCACTGAGGGCAAAGAGGCTGTGCCCACATGGCAGTGTAAAAGGGGAGACCTTTCCAATCCACTGGGGTACGAGCCCGACCCCCATCAAACTGCTGCAGCACTGGGGCGGGCCGAACAAAAGAGCCGTTCTAGCACTCAGCCATTTTGGCAGAAAGAGGAATAAATGTCCGACAGTCAGCGACGCAGAGGAGTAGTGGAGAGCAGACCGGTCCGGAGTTTGGGAGCCGGGAAGCGAGCGTGATGGGGGAAGAAAGCGAAGGGCCGTCTGTTCTCAGCTTCGGATCTCATGCCCACCCTCTTTCGAGAGAAAATGAGGAGGAGGTTTTCACCAAAGATCTTTGATTTTTACTTGGATGTTTCCGTAGCCGGCTTCTGTCTCCACACTAATATCTTTGCTCAGCTATGGCGGACAAAGATGGTGGAGACGGAAGCCGGTTACGGCAATGGGGCTGAAGATTACCCATTAATCTGCCCATGACTGTACTGCGTCTTTTTCGTCGAGTGCACTATCTTGCTTTGCTATAGGATCTTTGTGAGCCGGTGCCAGAAAGTCTAGGTCCTAGATTGAAATATCTGATAAGGTGAGGTTGGGGTGGGAGATTTCAATCTTCACGTGGTCTGCCCTGTTTCGACGAATGCAATCAATCTGGCATGCACATCAAGTAAGGTCAAATAGAACAAGTTGTCCTTCAACTTTAGGCTGTGCACACCATATGCAAGAAGAAGAAGAAGGTGAGGTACAGATGTCCTCCTTATTGTTAAAATGTATGTGGACTTTGCAAAGAAGCTCTGAGTTGTTGCAGATGTATTATCAGGATTGGCAGGCTGCAGAAGGGTTGTAAATACTGTTAATAATGTTGCAAGGTGTTTATGTTATTGTTTGACGATTGGCTGAAGTGTGAAGCTTTGTTTGAATTGTTTATATTCCCTGGGAGAATGTTGCATTACTTGGGTCAACTGACTTCTTTCCAGAAGCTTCTGCAGAAACATTGTAATGGGGCACTTTGTAATTGGGCTGGGGAACTGTCAGTAACACTTTAATGTAATCAATATCTGTGATTGGTTTGTAGGGGCTGCCACCCTATTGTAGTTCTGCCCCGCAGGGCCCGATGACCTATAAAAGTGATCACCATGAGGATCTTTGTCGATCTTCGGTAAGGCCCCTTGGGACTGGGTAACCTTTTGGAGGTATCTGCTTGCACGAGGCTGAAGGGCTTGGGTAAGCAGAGACAAGGATCAGACCCGCGGCGGTAGGTATTGTTTATGGAGTTTGTTATTGTTTCATAAAGTAAAGTTTAGAGGTCCAGTTGTTGACTCAGTGTTTTACTGAACTAGACTAAGGGGGGGTTAGCCCTAAGAGCATAATTACACTGTAACTTTTGATATTGTCAGTCCGTATGCTATTTCTGATGTAAGAATAAACTTTAATTCCAAAAGTAAGGATTAACTCAATGCTTTAAATGTTGACTGACTAATTACATTGTAATATTAGTCCTTCAATCCATTACATTGAGAGTGGTCCATCATTTGAAGTACTCCAACTCTGCAATCTTGTATCTAACCAAGACACTTACATATTTGTAACGATTCAAAGAGTTTTCAAGGATTTTGATCAATGATGGAGAAAGATCATCTGGAGATTACGAAGAAACTAAGTTTAATAATCCAGTATTTTGAAATAAAGTAAAACGATTTGTAAAAGATTAAACAAATCACAAGTCTCACATCCTGCTTATCGGGCCCTTGTTGACATGAGCAGTGACTGGTACCAACAAGCCTCATGCCTTTCATTTGCACGCTGAAGACTCATTAACAATGGCCTGGCACCGAGATGAGCACTGAGCTCACTCTACCATGCACTTATATACTCAATAAGCCCATGCTTCTTCCCTAATCTACAAACAACATTCAACAATGTTCTAAAACATCCTCCTCAATAGGAACAGGGGTTATTTATTTTATTGGGAGCTGAGGTAATTTCATATATCTCTGGGAAGAAATGTTTATCTTGTCTTACTAATATATGTCCTTGAGATTGCACACTCAGGCTTTGAGATTTACTCATACTTCAAAGTGCGCCCAATTATTTCCCTCAGCACCTGCTTAGTTGACCAAGGGATTGTTAACAGAAAACTACATTTTAGCTGAAAAGTCTGCTTTAACCTTTATATTATAAATCTTTTAGCTGATAACTGATTTCCATGGAATTGGACTTAGACTGCCTATGGTTAACCAGGTAAATGTGTTAGAAAATAAAGGGAATTGTATGAAAATAAGTCACAGTGATTGGTGAGCTGCCTGCACCTGTGACTTACCCATCTCATTATGAACTCACTATTATCATGAGTGGATGCCCTGGCAAGAATCTCATTGTGCAGCTGAACATTGAGACTTTGAAGGTTCCAGTCACAAATCTCACAAAATGCTTTGACAGGCAATTAAGCCATCCCCCTCCCCAAGTTTAACTGGCTGTTGTGGCTATCAAACAGTTGCAACGTTTGTGAATTCAAACTTCCAGGGGACTCAAAAATTATTGTAAGTCAAGATAGTATTATTTGTTACAAATACATTTTACTTCAGAGTCATGTGAGTGATTCCGTGAAGAAGCCCTGCCAGTGCGCCTGTGCGTCATTACGTCAGACGTGTTTGGCGCACCGACAGGCTGGAAAGCGCAGCTCCACCAGCGGTAAGTAAAACACCCGCAGGTAAGTGTTTTAAACTTGCTGCGGTTTACTAGGTCCCGTAAGGCTGGTTAGCAGGGACACTTCCAAAGGGAAATAATATTAACAGATAAAGTAAGGCGAGGGTGTCGCCTATAAAGTAAAACCTACCCGCGGGGCCGCGGTCAGCGGGTGTACGCCGGCTTTGAGACGCCGGCTTCAGAGCCGCCGGCAGTTCAGCCAGCGTCAGCAACTCCGGTGCTTCAGAGCACTGTGGCCACTCCTGTTGGGAGGCAGGCCAAGGGTAAATTGTCCAGGCATGTCGACTCTGATGAGTCAGGCCAGAAAGACTCTCCCCCCTTCCAATAAAAAGGTTGGGGACGTCTGAACAACATGGAACACCTCTTAGATAAAATGATCAACCAGGAGGTGTTCCAGCCGGGATTTTATACCCTCAGGGTTCCCCAGCAGCTTTCAGCAGCAACCTCTAGCAGAGGTCCCTATAGCAAGGAGCTGTACACGTAGGAAGAACAATATGCCTACGAGTCTGCATGGTTACCCATAACAGCAGCGCCTTTTTAAGGGCTGCATGATACCTCCCGTGAGCATGAGCCGGGAGAGCCAGGGCAGGATATGACTGACCCTGAAGTTGGTGACACTGCAGAAGAGCATGCACCAAAGCACATGAGCTATGCTCCAGGAGTGCTGGATGTGGCAAGCAAAATTTGCCATACCGGCTGGAACTGGTGAACTATATGGCCTCTCACCAGTTCCAGGACTCCATAATGGAGGAAACTTTGCAGAGATATCAGACACCTGTTAACTGTGCATCGCTCAAAGTGCACAGTGAACCAGGCTATCTGTGGGCAAATGGGCGCATCATGAGGCTGCAGAAAGTCCTGAAACTGGTTGGAGCAGGAATAATGGTGTTTGGGCAAATGGTACAAGGGCACCACTATCAAAAAACACTGCAGGATATGGGTCCTACTGTGTAATGCCCATTTTGAAAATTAATTATTCACGAAATAGCCGTCAAGCCTACGCTCAACCCACGGTTCACAGCCTTGTGCAGATCCTCTAATATCCAGAAAAAGACCTGGACGATGAGGCAAAAACAATCGGCCTCATCAAAACTCAGCCTGAGAGCAGGATGCCACCTTGAAAACCGTACCCTTTCAGGCGGGCTACAGATGATTATGCAGGTCATGGACCAAGCCGGGCGACTCCAGCTACACGCATTGCTGCTTGGCCTTTTGGCTAAGATCAAGTGTAGAATCTGTTCTTATCAGTTAATATCTGATACGTCCCTTATCTACGGACCAAAACATTGCCACGCTCCAATGTACACCCCAAACAGGGCCAGGAGACCAAGGAATCCAGCAACCATGGAGGTACAAGTACTGGACTAGTCTAGGATATATCCTCTAGAGATCAGTCACCGGTCGGGGGTAGGTTGCAATTGTTCTATGATGAATGGTGCTGCATAACATCAGATTTATTCATACTGTACTGTATCCGGGGGTCTCGAATCGAGTTTATCTCGGAAGTACATCCACCCGTACAAAATACACCAAGTCGGGTATTGGGTTTTTTAATACCAGAAACTCTACAGGTGAATGATGAAATTGGAATATTATTCCAAAAAGGGGTAATTGAAAGGACGGCATATCAGCCTCAACAATTTGTGTACAATATATTCCCCAGGCAAAAGAAGGATAGTGGGTGCCGAGTCATTCTGGACCTAACCCGACTTAACTCTTATGTCCAGTATAAACATTTTAAAATGGAAATTTAAGTACTACTAAGCAACTGGTATCAAAAGGTTACACAAAAAGCTGGAGAAACTCAGCGGGTGCAGCAGCATCTAAGGAGCGAAGGAGATAGGCGACGTTTCGGGTCGAGACCCTTCTTCAGACTATCAAAAGGTTGTTATGTGGCAACTATAGATCTGAAAGATGCATATTATTCAGTACCAATTCATCACCAATACCGTAGATACTTGAAATTTATTTGGATGAGACAGCTGTGGCAATTTAAAGCTTTGCCCAATGGGTTAACCTCAGCCCTAGGTTATTTACAAAATTGTTGAAACCTGTATTAGGACTACTGTGTGCTCAGAATCACATTGTAATGGACATACTTGGATGATGTTTCTGATCATAGGCAAAACTCAGGAAGCAGTTGAGGAATCGGTTTCAGTTACCAAACACCTGTTTGTGAGGTTAGGTTCCTCATCCATCCAATTAAATACAAATTAGTACCATCTAGAATGATTGACTATTTAGGGTTCATCATTGATTTAACTAACATGTCAGTGACTTTGCCTACGGCCAAAACTGTAGAAATTATGAAGGCCTGTAGCAATCTGGTAGATGAACAACAACCCTCCATCCGATGAGTAGCCAGTGTTATTGGTAAATTGGTGGCGGGTTTTCCCTGCAGTACAGTTTGGACCTCTGCACTATCAGAATGTGCAACTAGCTAAAGAACAAGCACTGAAAGAACATGCAGGTCATTTCGATACACCAATGCAGTTGCCAGCCGAAGCTATCACCGAGTTGCGATGGTGGATAACTAATGTCTCACGATGTACTAGAGACATTCTGACTCAATAACCTTCACATTTGAAAACTGATGTGAGTGCTTCAGGATGGGGAGCCACTGATACCAAGTCTAGCTGTGGTGGCAGATGGAGTGTGCAAGAGGCATTAATCTTGCAGAGGCATGGGATAAGCTATGTAGAATTGCTGGGTGCATTCTATGGCCTAAAAGCATGCTGCTCAACAATGCATGATTTACATGTTCAACTTCAGATTGACAATACCACAGCTGTTGCATGTATCAATCACATGGGTGGAATTAGGTAATTATCGTGACACTCTGGCTAACCTCATCTGGCACTGGTGCATTACGAGAAACATCTGGGTCTCAGATATCTACCTATCAGGTAGAGATAACGGGAAAGTGGCAGACACCAGGTCACATAAATTCAATTACAACACAGAATGGATACTGAGTCCAAAGGTTTTCAAAATGATTGTCAGCCAGTATGGATTGCCAGACATAGATCTGTTGCATCCAGGTTAAATCACCAGTTACCTAAATACGTCTCATGGGAACCGGATCCAGTAGCGATGGATGCATTCTTGCTACATTGGGGACATACGTTCTTTTACGCTTTTCCCCTAATCTGCCTCATCAGTCAATGTCTCACCAAAATAGAGCACGACTACGCCTCAGGCGTTTTGGTAGTTCCTAACTGACCCGCACAGCCATGGTTCCCATTGGTCCTGAGACTGATGACTATCCCCAAATGCAGCAACTTGTTGGTTCACCATGCGACAGGAGAGAGTCACCCTTTACATGATCATATTAATCTGTTAATTTGTATATTCTGATGAGACCGTTCCAGGGACTCGGGCTATCGAGTAGGACCGTGGATGTGATTATGGTGGCCTGGAGAGATAGTACTAAAAAACAATATGTATCTCATATTAAGAAATGGGAGATGTTCTGTTTACAGTCAAATATATCTTATCATACTGCAGGCATACCGGATGTATTGGAGTTCCTTGCTACATTGCATTTTGACGAGCAGCTGAGCTATAGTGCTATTAATAGTGCCCAAAGTGCTTTGTCCTCCTGTTTATGGCAGAGGTCGGGACAACACTCTGTCGGATCTCATCCATTGGTGGCCCGATTCATGAGAGGTATTTTAACAAAAATCCTCCCTGACCTAGATATACAGAAATCTGAGATGTGAGCATAGTTCTCACACTACTTCAGCAATGGGCTCCAATTACATTTCTGTCTTTCCAGAAGTTAACGCTCAAAGTGGTCATGCTCATGGCGCTGGTGTCAGCGCAATGGGTCCAGATATTGCAAAAGCTACGACTGGACAGCATGCATTCTTCTGTAGATTATATTATGTTTTATGTATATGATCTAATCAAACAAAGCAGGCCAGGGACGGCTGGAACCAAAATAAGCTTTAAAGCATAACCCATTGACCTGAGAGTATGTAGTTACGCACCTGGGTCAGTATATCAAGGCCACCAAGACTCTCAGAGGCTCTGAAACAGCGATGCTCATCAGCCACAAAAAACCTCATAGAAAGGTGTCAGTGCAAACTATTTCTAGATGGCTGAAACAGGTTTTGGATTATGCTGGAGTAGACACTGATGTGTTTAAATCTCACTCCACCAGGGCGGCGTCAACATCCGCAGCAAAGGTGCAGGACGTGCCTTTAGACCAAATCCTCGCCGCAGGATGGTCCAGTGAAGGAACCTTTTCACGATTTTATGAAAAACCTGTCCTCGCAATGGAAGGATTTGGGCATGCTGTTTTGTGTTCTGTTTGAGTTCTCTTTTGTAATTTCCCCTGGGAGAGAGGGGTTATTACTGTTCTTTTATTGTTTAAAACGTTCATTGTATAATTTAAGCAATGTTCAATACATTATTTGTTTATCCTGTGTCAACCGAAGCAGTTACTCACGTGACTCTGAAGTAAAATAGTAAGATTAAACGAGAACTTACCAGTTTGAAGTTTGATCTTTATTTTATGAGGAGTTACGGTGAGCGATTACGTTCATTGTATATCCGCTCCCTGCCCTCATAATCACAAAGATCATCTGGCAGTTCTAGTCTTCTGAGTCTTACTATATCACTTCGACTGTAGTTACTGTGATTTCATACCGCTGCTTTGAAGATTGACGCGCAGGCGCACTGGCGGGGCTTCTTCACGTAATCGCTCACCGTAACTCCTCATAAAATAAAGATCAAACTTCAAACCGGTAAGTTCTTGTTTAATCTTACTAATCTATTATATTATGTCAAGGAATATAAATGTATAAAACACCTAAAACAGCTGTCTCTCTCTTGAACTATGGAGTTGATGAAACTCCACCATGTCTAAAGCTGAGGAAGTTGACGCTCGACTCTATGAAGGGTTAGGCCAGAATTACAGTATTTGTCAGCTGTCAGCAAATTTGGGACTTTTGCACTCACAATCACTTGAGTAAGTGTTTGTCCAAGCTGCATACCATCCTGACCAAGAAATATATTGCTATTCATTCACCATTAATAGTCTACATCCTAGATCACCCTCTCGAAAAGCATTGAGTGAGTTCTTTCACCGGCAGCCTACTGGGGTGGCACAGTGGTGCAGTGGTAGAGTTGCTGTCTTACAGTGCCAGATACCCAGGTTCAATTCTGATTATGGGTGCTGATCGTATGGAGTTTATTCACCCAGTGACCACTTGTTCGATCGGGTTCAAGTCCGGGCTCTGGCTGGTTCACTCAAGGACATTCACAGACTTGTCATGAAGCAACTCCTGTGTTGGCTTGGCTGTGTGCTTAGGGTCGATGTCCTGTTGGAAGGTGAACCTCTGAGGTCTGAGGTCCTGAACACTCTGGAGTAGGTTTTCATCAAGGATCTCTCTGTACTTTGCTCCGTTCATCTTTCCCTCGATCCTGCCTCATCTCCCAGTTCCTGTCGCTGAAAAACATCCCCACAGCATGATGCTGCCATCCACTATGCTTTACCTTAGGTATGGTATTGGCCAGGTGATGGGCGGTGCCTGGTTTCCTCCAGATGTGATGTTTGGCATTCAGGCCAAAGACAATAGGTGCAGGAGTAAGTCATTCGGCCCTTCGAGCCAGCACCGCCATTCAATGTGATCATGGCTGATCATCCACAATCAGTACCCCATTCTTGCAGTCTCATCGGGAACATGTTTCCTGCCTCTAGCATGTCCAAACCCTTAATAATCTTATATGTTTCAATAAGATCCCCTCTCATCCTTCTAAATTCCAGAGTACACAAGCCCAGCCGCTCCATTCTCTCAGCATATGACAGTCC
This sequence comes from Okamejei kenojei, assembly GCA_035221665.1. Classification (NCBI taxonomy): domain Eukaryota; kingdom Metazoa; phylum Chordata; class Chondrichthyes; order Rajiformes; family Rajidae; genus Okamejei; species Okamejei kenojei. Next base: position 109,599,001 of record CM069133.1, on the reverse strand, counting down.
CGCTATCCTGGGAATTAACCTTGTAAACCTACGCTGCACTCCCTCAATAACAAGATGTCTGGTTTCATCAGACCAGAGAATCTTGTTTAGGTGCCTTTTGGCAAACTCCAGGTGGGCTGTCATGTGCCTTTTACTGAGGAGTGGCTTCCATCTGGACACTCAACCATAAAGGCCTGATTGGCGGAGTGATGCAGATATAGTTGTCCTTCTGGAAGGTTCTCCCATCTCCACAGAGGAACTCTGTTAGTGACCATTGGGTACATGGTCACCTCCCTGACCAAGGCCCTAACCCCCCGATTGCTCAGTTTGGACAGGCGGCCTGCTCTATGAAGAGTCCTAGTGGTTCCAAATTTCTTCCATTTAAGAATAACGGTGGCCACTGTGCTCTTCGGGACCTGCAATGCTGCAGAAATTGTTTTATACCCTTCCCAAATACTGTGTCTCGACACAATCCTGTCTCGGAGGTCTTCGGACAATTCCTTCGTCTTCATGGCTTGGTTTTTGCTCTGACATGCACTGTCAACTGTGGGACCTTATATAGACAGGTGTGTGCCTTTCCAAATCATGTATAATCAATTTAATTTACCACTGGTGGACTCCAATCAAGTTGTAGAAACATCTCAAATATAATCATTGGAAACAGGATGCACCTAAGCTCAATTTTGAATGTCGTACAAAGGGTCTGAATACTTATGTTAATGTGATATTCAGTTATTTCTTTTTAATTACTTTGCAAAAAATTCTAAACACCTCTTTTCGTGTTTTTATTATGGGATTGTGGGCAGATTGATGACAAAAAAAACAAATTTAATCAATTTTAGAATAAAGCTGTAACGTAACAAAATGTGGAAAAGGTGAAGGGGTCTGAATACTTTCTGAACGCACTGTACTTGAATCCTGAAAAATAAACAAATAAAATAGAAATCACCAAATTATCATCTTCTTAATCTCTTTCAATTTGGATGTGGTTTCTAAGCATTGGAAATTTGTGAATGTCACTCTGTTATTGGAAAAAAGGTGAGAGATGGAAACCTCAAACAAAACAATTGTGACAACATTGTGAATATTTTCAGTTTATTAACAAGAACATGAATACATTTGTAAAAGATAATTTTGAGTGATGAAACTACATCATTTGTTGATTAATGTAGCCAAAGCTGAAGCTCATGGAATTGAAGGCAAATTATTCACCTCTCTGTGTCGCTGAAGACAGGAAGTTAGAAGAATGGTTTCGTACGCAAGGTAGCAACATGTGAGCAACTCGTAGCAGTGGTCATCTAGAAGCTAAATAGTAGGATCTGAGTTGGTGTTGAAATTATTGACCATATATAAACACCTTAGGCAAATGAATCTGAAGCCATATATTCAAGATTGCAATGACACAAAGTTTACATTATATTAAGCTGAATTACAATTTTGTGCCAAGTATAAGGTTTCCCATATTTGGATCTAAGAAGACAGCACACTTTCTAAATGGTGTAAAAATGAGAATAAATGGAGGTCCAATGAGGTTGTTTGTATAGTTGGCAAATCTAGAAAACAATGAGACAGGCTAATGGGATGCAGACATAATATTTGAACCACTAGAACACATGCAGTAGGATTTCTGCTTCAACAATGCAAAGGCCTAAACAATGCACTCGGAGTACCATGTGCATTTTTGCACACTACACTGCAAGAAGGACATATTGTCTTTCAAAGGAGTGCAGTGGAGATTTACCCGAATAGCACTTGGACTTTGTGATTTAAATTGCAAAGGTGTATGATAGAAACTAATGATGTATGCTCTGGCGTTTAGGTTAAAAGGTGAGCTGAATTACTTGTTTTAACTTATGTTGAATTGATTGGGGAAAATAATAAGAAATACAATTTTTTTTTTCCCTCCAAAGTATATTTTATTCACAATATACACATTTGGGATGTGTTGTGTTCTTCATTCATAGTTTCAAGTAATACAAAACATTCACTAACAAAATGTCAAAGTCCCAAATGTTTCACCTCCAAATATTTCAATAGGCCATAGATTTCATCACTGAAATGTTCGAGAGTCTATTATATAGGGCCTATCCCTTAAGCATCCATGGGCAGAAGACTGGGGTCTTTCCCCAGAGATACTGTGCTGCCAGATACAGTATGGGGAAAGCATGACAGACACAATTTGCTCGAGCAAAGATTGCATCAATTTCTACAATGTCCATGTGTAAACCGGGTGGCACCGCGGCGGCAGCCTCGCCAGCCTCGCCAGCAGTCTGTCCGTCTTTTCAGAATCAGAATCAGAATCAGAATCACACTTTATTCGCCAAGTATGTTTTGCAACATACGAGGAATTTCATTGGCCAGGTCAGTCATACAATTAAAAGGAACAGATCACTCAAAAACACATTTTAACATGAACATCCACCACAGTGACTCCTACACATTCCTCACTGTGATGGAAGGCGAAATAAAGTTCAAGTCCTTCCCTTAGTTCTCCCTCGGTCGTGGATCTCGAGCCCCCGTTGATGGGATGATCTTGATTCCCGTTGCCGGTGGCATTCGGGCCCTCCGTGTCGAGGCGATCAAGCTCCCGCATCGGGGGGATGTCAGCTCCCCCGCGCCGGGCGATCGAACCTCGCATCGGGGCTGGTCGGACCTTCCGCGGCGTTGGAGCTCCCGACTTGGCCTCATCGGAGACTGCGAGCCCTTGGTGTTGGTTCCGTGGTGGGGTTTGCGCTGGTCGCGATTCCAGGCAAGGAATCCACTCCAAATGGTAAGTCCATGTGCTCACGACAGTCCGAGGAGGCTTCCAGCTCCACATAGGCCGCAGAGCCCGGAGAATGTGATCCGAAAATCAATCACACCTCCGGGAAGGTAAGAACCTGAAACAAAGTTTCCCCCGACCCCCCCCCCCCCCCCCCCCCCCCCCCCACGACCCCCACATGAAACAAAAACTTTTAACAAACTGAAAAATAACAAAAAGAGTGAAAAGACGAACAGAATGCCAGCAGGGCAGACATCGCCCCGGTGCTCCTGGTGTTGCCGGGGCGATGGCTGCCCTGCCGGCAGTCTGTCCGTCTTTTCACCTTTTTTGTTATTTTTCGTCTGTTTAAAAGTATGTTCCTGGAGGTTTCTTAGTCTTTTTTATGTGGGGGAGGTAGGGAGGGAAAGGGGAAACCGTTTCCCAGTCACTTCCTGGTCGAGGATGCATCTATTCTCCGAGTCACACCTTCAGCCCTCCCTCGCCTACCATCTGGATTGTCGTGGATTTTCCTGCCGGAGACCGGCCAGAGCTTCAGCGGCGGCGCAGCACTGAATTATCATCGCATAGCGGGTGATGCCTTAGCGGGGATCGCTGTGTGAATGTTGGGCCAGCAGTGGTCTGCGGAGCTTCCAGCCGAGGGCGGCGCTGACTTTAACATCGCGGAGTCCTGGGACCCTTTGCCTAGGGTCGGCAGTGTTTGAGCTCCATTCAGCTCAGCCTATGGACTTCGGGAGCCGTGGTCTCCGGTAGGAAGTGGCCTATTCGGAAACTTCAAGCCGCAGAGAGTGTTCTCCGTTTCGGCGTTGGAGCTTCGATCATCTTGGCGAGAGGGCCTGAACCATCGGGCCACCGTAGTGGCGACTGCGGAGGGCTCAAAGGCCCCGACCACGGGTGAACAATGAGGAAGATGACTGAACTTTATTGCCTTCCCTCACAGTGGGAACGTTGATTCTGCTGTGGGGGGAATGTTTATGTTAAACCCTATCATGAATTGTGTTCTTTTTATGGTAACTCAAATCTCACTGTACCAATTGAATGCATGTGACAATAAATATAACTTGAACTTGTACCTACATTGCTGTGTGTCAAATTTTTACTGAAACGCAAGGGCAAAGTTCAGTGCTGTGATGATGGTTTGGGTTGGCTAGAATTCAACATGTCCACTAATTTCATGTAAGTCAAGTATGATGCGGCCAAAGGATTTTCTTCCAACAATATACAGGTGCCTGTGTTTGCCGATATAGTTTCTTGGGAACAGATGGAACATTTAATCCCCTTCATCTGTCTCATACTGCTTCTTTCATCCTGAAGAAAAGCAAGGATACTTTCATAAATTAATACTGATATTTTGAAGGAATTGTTGCATTAAAAGTAGGTGTTATTCATTCAGACTTAATATAATTCAATGACATTGGTTATTACAGTAACTTGCTCAACACTTTTAATGTTACGGGAGTTGACTCGCACTGCCCTAGATCTACTCTTATGGTAAGAGAACCCTAGAGCACATCAATTAAACATTTATGATCTGGACAAGATTTCTGTCTCCTTCGCACACTTTTTTTTTCATTTTCTCTTGGGGTGGATCAAGTTATCATAAGGCGAGCCAAAAATTGGCTTGAGTCATAAGCTCCTTTATTCCACTGTAAAGTGAAACATAAAATGGTAAGAATGATCAGAATTGCTGAGTTCAACCTGTACCACTCCCGGTTCCAAAAAAACCGAACTAGTTTCCACTGTGCCAGCACCACGATGGGTGTGTAGTATTTATTGCTAATTGTTTGATTTCTGGGATAAAACTTGAGGTTGGCAAAATAAATTAACCTCAATAAAACAAGCTTGGACTTTAAAACACATTTTAAAATAATTCATGCTTGTCGTGGAAAATAATGAAGTAAAACAAGTAAAACCATAAAATCAACAACATTTTAGTTCATATTCAGCAGTTGCAATCATAGTGAAACGACTGTACTTGTGCTGCCATTATTACATTGTGGAATTCAAAATAACTTTTGTTTTTCCGTTCGTGCATTATTTAATGAAGAAATCTTGATAGTGCTGTTGATCAGTACCCTTGCACAGTTTGCACTGTTTTGTGGCAACCCTTGCACTCAAGTTTAAAATGAAAGCATTTGTAAAATGGTCTTAAAACTAGATATGCAAAAATAATTGTGGCTTTGTTGCATCAGGTGTACATGAGTTTTAATGTTACACCAAACTGCATTAGCTAATATCAAAGATGGGGAAAGTCAACAACACAGAAATTGCTAAATCTTTCTGCAGCTTCTGCAACTGCTATTGCTTTACTATTGACCACAAATTCCCAGGACTTTAATAAATGACCAAGATGGTGCTTGGTTGTATGATCATTGAAACGTTTTCTTCAATCCTCTTGCTTGTACTCTCCTCATGCAACTGGGCAGAGATCCTCCAGTATTTCAGAATGATTGTTGGGGGGGGGGGGGGGGGGGGGGGGGGGGGGGGGGGGGGGGGGGGGGGGGGGGGGGGGGGGGGGGGGGGGGGGGGGGGGGGGGGGGGGGGGGGGGGGGGGGGGGGGGGGGGGGGGGGGGGGGGGGGGGGGGGGTGGGGGGGGAAAGGAAGCGCTTCAGGGGGGGTGGGGGAGTTCACAAGTTCATGTTATAGGAGTAGAATTCAATCATGGCTGATCTCTGCCTCCTAATCCCATTTCCTGCCTTCTCCCCATAACCCTTGACACCTGTTGATTCCTGTGAATAGACCTTGTAATCTTCCTGCGAATAGACCTTGTGTCAAGATTAGAAAAGTGCGCAGGAGATAGATGGTGTATAATAGCAATGTCAAATACTATTTTTGATACTCGGAAGTGTGGCTTCTGAACTGTAGTGGGATTCAATACTTCTAGGTGATGGAGATTGTTTTCTGTACTCATGTATTGGCATAGGTTTGCACAGTTTTGCAATACATGAGCATATTCTGGAGGATTTTGGATAGCTGAATAAAAAAGGTATCATGGCTATTCTGGATGAAAATGAACTCAAACTCAGATTTGTATTTTCTAATGGACAGGCATTAGGGCATCAGAAAACCCATGTGGCTCTGTGGTGCAAACCTTACGAAAGCATTAATTTGTTAATGTGCTAGCAGAATATCCCTCCTGGCCCAGAGATACAGATGAATTGTTTAATTATAATGCCGTTAAAAGCGGAAGTAATTATCATTCCTGCTGTGAAGCAGAGTACACAGTGAAACATGTACTTTACTGCTGAATCTTTTTCAATTAGTTGGCAGATCTACCAATGGTGGACTTTTTCTTCATCACAACATTGGTCCTTTTGCTGACTTTTTTTACATTATTGAATAAAATCTTGAAATAGTATTGTTCAGTTTTTTTTTCATTTCTCTACAAACATTCCGTTTGACGGAAGCCACAATGCCAAAGGATGGACAATACTTCTGGAATTTGGAGCAAGTTGATGAGCTTTATAGCCAGACGGCAAGGCTGATGATCAATCTTCACTGAAAACTATGAACAGATGATTCCCTTTGTCCATGACCAGGATGTGCCAAGAGGTTCAGAACTAGCAGGCCCCTGCAGATTGCTGACATTTGACATGCTGACAAAAGCTAGCCGTTTCTTGAGCTTTCACAATAGTTATGTAGTTGGCCATTAGATTTTCCTGAACATGATATTAAAAACATGTCAATAAAAAGTGCTGGAGTCACCTCAGCTGACCAGGCATCATCTCTGGAGAACATGGATAGGCATCAGACGGTCTGAAGAAGGCTCCTAACCTGAAAGGATGCCTATCCATGTTCTCCAGAGATGCAGCATGACCCGCTGAGTTACTCCAGCACTATGTGTATTTTGTTAACTAACATCTGCAGTTCCTTGTGTCTAATTAAAACATGTAGCATTCAAGGATGCATCTTAACACTACTTCCATCTTGCCATGATGAAAGCTATGTTATCTGATAACAAGCTAGTATTGGTATTGGTTTATTATTATCACCTGTACCAAGATACAATGAAAATCTTTGTTTGCAATCCAACTAGATGATACAGTACATATGTACAATCAAGCCAAATATGAGTATAACAGGTGCAAATGTTTGTTTTAGTATCTCTCGTTATGTCTTGTGTAGGGGTGGTGAGGGGGGGAAAGAGGGGAACCGCTGTCGGTCGCCTCCTCGACGGCGAGGCGAGTTTTTCCATGTCGCCCCCCTCGCGGCCTAGCAGCTTGGATTGGCGTGGCCTTTCTCGGAGTCGGGCTCAGAGCTTCAGCATGGACGGGCACAGCGTGGACTTTTTCATCGCAGATCGGGTGAACCCTTGCCGAGGGTTGCCAGAGAGGAGTGCTCGAATCGCTGGCCTGGGACGTGCATCATGGGGATGTGGTCTGCGGAGCTTCTAGCTGTGGGCGTGGTGTGGACTTATCATCCGGTGTTCTGGGATCCTGCCGAGGTTCGCCAGGAGAAGGCTTCCGACTGTGGGCCTGCGGCCTCTAACATCCTGAAGCCGTGGTCTCGTGTAAGAAAGTGCCGATTCGGGCATCCAAGCCGTGGAATGTGTTCGCCCGGTCCCGATGTTGGAGTTTGGATCATCCCGACGAGTGGCCTGTACATCGGATGTCTGTAGCGGCCGATACGGAGGTTCATGGCCCCGACCTCGGGCTCAGTGTACAATGGAGAGGAATGGCTGTACAATGTTGCCTTCCACAACAGTGATGAAATGCCGTGGTGGATGTTTGTTGTTTATATCTTATTGTGTTTTGTTTGCTATTTTTATAAGTGTATCGTGATGGAAAATTTATTTCACTGACTCCATTGGGTGCATGTGATGAATAAAATGGACTTTGACTTTGAAGTTTGAAGGGAAATGCCGATTGCAGAATAAGTTGTTATAGCATTTTTGCATTAAGTAAGGGAAAGTGCAGATGAAACAAAAAGTGCAAGGCCCATAACGAGGAATGTTAAGATCAGGACCGCACACTACTTATGGGAGAACCATCTGTTATCTACAATGGGGAAAGAAACTTGTTCCTGATTTGGTATAATTGCTTTCAGGCTTTTGTGTTTTTTGCCCAAAGGAAGAGGGAAGAGAATTACTACTGAATGGCCTACTCCTGCACCTATTTTCTATTTTTCTATGTTTCTATGATAACAATTTGGCTTGTGGGGGCTTTTAAAGGAAATATAGTTATACACTGATCTACTCAGCCATTTGATCGCAAACTGTGATAAAGGCCTTTAAATTTTAAACTTGGTGTTTCCTTATTGTTAACCCTCTCTGGAAGATATCACAGGTTTCTCAGAAAATAATACTGCCTTTTCTCCTTTATATACATTGTCAGACTCCTGGATCCCTACAATATAAACAGGAAAATGTCAAAATTCAACAATTTATAGTGAGCAGGAAGCTTGAAAATTGTATTCCCATGTCCGAATCCCCTTTCTCTTCATATATCCTTGGCCCACACTTCCATTCTCACCAAGCATGAGCAGGACATCCTGTATACCTAGCATGGTGGTAACACCTTATTTGTGCGTCACAGTTTCGTGGGTTAATTCCCATTATGAGATTGAAACAAATCTTCTAGGCTTATTACTTGATGTGTATAAGAGGCTTAACTTTGTTTTGGATTCAACTTTCAGATTCTTTTATACTTTGTTTGGATTTGCGCTTCACGGTATAGGCCAGCATTTTATTGAGCATCTTCTGTCGTGGACAAGTTGCACATTTGACCTGATGCTGTAAGTTGCTGTGAATCGAAAATGCCTTTGATTGACTGTTCTGATAATGAAGGACCAGTGATTATTTCTGATTATTTCCAATGTAGACTCTGCTGCATTGCTACTTTCACATTCGAAGTACAAACATTACACGGCAATGATAGTGTAGTGTCTTTTTTGTATTACTACTTAGTAAGCCAAGTATCTAGGTTAGAGATATTAAACCAAAATGTTGTATTGAAAGTGGCTAACATTCAACGAACATAAACTCAGCAATCTTCTGAAGAGTTCTCGCCTCATGTCTCTGTCTCACACCTTGATTTACTCTTTGGCTTTCCATGGACATTGCAAGCTTTATTTTCTGCTGTTGTTTTCACGTAGGAGATTGTCGCCTCTGACTTTCCCTGCCTGGATTGCCTCCGATGTTTCTACTTGGCAATTTGGCTACATTATGTTTTACCGAGTTTGTCTTGACTCTGGTTAATGGCACTCCGGGAAAATGCAGTAATTTGTATTGCTCTCACACTTTCTTTCCTCATGGCATCCACCTTACGCCTGAGCTGGATTCAACTAATTTCAGAACTCCCTGAACAACACAGGTCTGGCATACACCAAACTCTTTTTCAACGCTTGCACAGTCTTATTCACTATAACAGCATTGACCTGATTGAAATGGTCTTGTTGCAACACCCCTTGCCAACTTTTTCACCTTCCATCTTATGACTGGATTCTCGCAATTGCATAGACACCGTCGCATCATTATAGTGATCTAACTAACTTGTATTATTTAACAATGACAGATATCTTTCTACTACTTGCCATCGAGGTGTGAAATCTTCCTCTGCTCAGAAAAGAAAGACCAGAGTTTCCAGCCAACATCCTCCTGGTATGTCTGTGCATTTAACCAAAGATCTTATAGCGGAGCAAGATAGGCCACTCCTGCGAAATGCAATGGGCTGACGTGTAGTCCGCAATGTAGCGGAACATGGGCATTTTTTTCATCCATTTCAGTAACCGGAAACCTACCCGACTCGCAGTGTAACCAACGTTTTTTTTTTGGGGGGGGGGGGGGCGGGGGGGGGGGGGGAGGGGGGCAGTTTGTGTGTGTGTTATTAGGGTTAGATGCATAATTCGTTAGTTCATAATTCTGTTAATTCTTGTTTAAAGAATAAAATGTTTATAAATTTAGATTCTGTTTAATTTTATTTTTTAATGTTGTTAAAATATTTCCTTTTTAAATGGGTAGATATGCAGTGTTGAGTTGATTTTGTTGAGTTGACACTTGCACTCTGTAATTTTCATTCATCTAAATTCCACACTGTTCACAATTGCAGGATTTGGAGGAAATAATTGCAATATGAAGATTCCAGTTGCTCTAGACCTGGATGTTTCTTAATGTTTTTGTGTCTATGGTGTTGTTTCTCAAACAAAAAATGGGTCTGGTCTTCCAAAGCCAGAGAGTGGAATAGAGATCGGTCTGTAATGGTGTGGGTTATCTTAATTAGTATTTCTCAAAATTAAATGTGTTTTAAGCAACAATTACAATGGATGTATACTTAAGGATGGTTTTATTCAGAGAGCATACAACTGATTAGTTTTGTGCTAGAAAGAACACTACATACCATGTATGTGATTATAGATGTATAAATAATATAACACACACATTTACATTTTTTCCGTTTTTATAGCAATGATGAAACTTTATTTCAGACTAGACAAGGGCAACATTAATAAAAAAAATTGTAAAACCTCCCCGCAATTTCACTTTGGGGTATTGGCGTGTGATCCGGGCCCAGACTCCCTCGACGATGTGGATGGATACATCTTTTCGCTCTTTTTATGTGTTTTATTTCTCTTTTTAACACTGGATTATCTGATAACGACACATCAGAAATATGGCACCAATGTTGCATGGGCCGGTTCAAACTCCTCGGCCGGGAGCGGTCGAAGCTGCCGCCTCTATACAGGCGGACAAAGCTGTTGCCGCGGGAGCTCGGAAATATAGGTCACACCTGTGACCTGGCAAAACTCCGACGGATGTCGTCTACTGGCTCGCGGCCGACACCTTCGAAGTCAGGCTTGCCGTCGGCAGCGGGACACAGCCTCAGCCCAGAGTTTTTTTTCGGGGGCCGCCCGCTGGAAAACCGCCTCAGCCCCGAGTCGGCCTGCTCTGCCAGTACACAGCCTCAGCCCCGAGTCGGGACGTCACCGACTTGGGACACAGCCTCAGCCCTAAGTCAGGCCGCCGCCTCAACCCCGAAGACGGAGGCGGAAGCAAAGATCATATCTTTGGGCAGAAGCAAGATGGCGGAAGCAAGATGGTGGAAGCAAGATGGCGGAGGTTGGTTGCTGAAATGGGTCCTGTAATTACCCATGAATCTGCTTATAACCGCACTACGCATTTTTCGTGGGAGTAGGCCATCTTGCTCCGCTATAGGATCGTTACATTTAACTACTTCATTCAATTCTTAACCCAATCTTCACATTTCTCTTCAGATCGGTTATCCAACAAACCTCTGTCATTGGCGTTCTAGAGTCATCGAGTCATACAGCATGGAAACAGGCCCTTCTGCTCAACTCCTCCGTGCGGCCCAAGATGTTCCACCTAAGGTAGTCCCATTTGCCTGTGTTTAGCCCATATCCCTCTCAACCTTTCCTTTCCATGTACCCGAGAGGGATTTGGACCATGTGCAGGCAGATGGGACTATCTTACATGGGGCATCTTGAATGACATGGATAAGAAAGCAGGAACAGGGTACTGATTGTGGATGATCAGCCATGATCACATTGAATGGCGGTACGGGCTCAAAGGGCCGAATGGCCTTATTCTGCACCGATGTTCTTAATGGGAAGGGACTTTATGTGCTGTATGTCAACGGACGTAATCATGTAATCATAGCCAGTAAAAAGAATGTGTTGATGTTGTTGGAATGTCTTGTACAAAAATTAAATAATGTAATCTATGTTTGATACATTTTGGGTCACAAAATAAAAGTCACTTTAATCATCGAAAGTATGTTTGACAAACTATCAGAGATTCTGGTTTTGCTTTTGGCTGTGTTTATTCCATGATATTTGTACTCATAAAATACATAATTGTTTTGAATTGTCCATAGCCTTAGGATTTGTGTAATATAACAGTTTATAATCATGCAAAAAAGAGGGCCACAAGAAGAGAAATCATGTTGGGAAATACCTTCAAATGGTTTTGAAGCTCAGATTGGTTCTTTAAAAATGTTATGGCCCTGGTGTTATTAATATTCAATTTTTCTTGCATAGAAAAATGTAAATGTAGCACAGAGCATTAACACTTCTAGGACATGTGCTTTGTATATAAATTCGTCTTGTTAGACATTGTTGCAAAACAAATAAATTATTTGTATTTATTTTATACATTACCTCTAAATTGTAGGATTACAAAAATGAATGTATAAAGTTTATCCTGAATGGGTTAGCCCAAGTATGATTGGTGATTGAGGTTGTACTATGGAGCAAATGATTTTTGACCAGTTACCTGTCATTTTCATATATGCCTTTCTCTGGTGTTTTTGAGCCATGTCTGATTTAAAAATAAGATATGAGTGTTTACACAGTATGAGATTAATTTTCGTAGATCTCGGCATTCTTTCCTTCGGCCCAATCATCCTTGCCTATTAAGATGCACCGGTGAGGTAAACTACTCCCATTTGCCTGTATTTGGCCCAAATTCCTCTCAACCTTTTCTTTCCACGTACCTGTCCAATGTCGTATAATGGTTATTATTGTAGCTGCTGTACTACCTCTTGGCAGCTCATTCCATATACAACCACCCTTTGAGTTGTAAAGTTGTTCCTCAAATTTGTATTAATCTTTCCACCCCCCCCAAACCCATTGTTCCTTGATTTGGTGAATGTTGGGAATTACCATATCAACTTACCTCATGATTTAAACATCTGATAAGTCACCCAGTAGCTTCATGCGCTCTAGTAATAAAAGCCCAACCAAAAATATTTTGGATTTGAGCTCAATAATCTCCAAATAAAAGTTGATTAATGCTTGTGTTATAAAGTGAGGAAAGAACACTAATAGTAGGGAATGGGCAACTGAGACGTTGTGAGTTGAAAGGGGAGAATGATTATGAATATGGAGAGAAGATGTTAGGTGAAATGTAGTGATTGGAGGCATCAGAGATAAGGACGAGGAGGAATATTGCACGCAGTGAGGTTCAGAGGAGTGGGGCCCGAATCAAATTCTACAGGTCTTGTTGGTATGAATTCCCTTGTGCCAGTAGGTGGGGTGCATTTCACGACATTCATTGATTGCTGAGAGTGGTGGACGCCTCAATGAATTGGGGTGGGGGGCTGGGGGGGGGGGGGGGGGCGGGGGGGCTGGGGGGGGGGGTGTACGTATATGTATATCTTGGGCTGGGTAAACCTTCAGGTCATCTGGGACAGGACACTCATCAGTAGTGTACCCTTGCATCACTGGGTGGTTCGGCCTTTTATACTATACACTCAACAAGGGCGGGCCCGCTGCAGGATGATCAGCCCTCAGCGTGTTGTCCCGTGTCAAACTGCCTCAAAGCTGAGTCACCGTGACGCATTTGGGGCCAGCACCATGGGTCTTTCCGCTTGAAGCCAAATCCAAGCAGCTGCTTCTTTCAGCCGCTGTCTGAGAGTGATCGTATCTTTCATGGTCTTCTGCAGAGCTCTGACCTTGGATTCCAAGCTCCTTCAGCAGTCTGATGGCAGATGACGCAACAAATCCTCTGCATCCCACTTCAACTGGATAAACGTTGATGTTCCAGCCACGCTGCCTTGCCTCTGCTGCAAGCTCTGTGTAGCGCAGCTCTTACGCTCATAGGCCTCCAACAACAGAGTACTCATGGAACTGTGAGCTCTATGATGTAAGCAGGTCTTCTGTGAAAGGGACCAGAAACACCAATCTGGCTCTGAGGTTGGTTCGAAGCAAGTTCAGGTGGAAAGATAGTTGTCGGCCGATGTTTTCCGACAGCAATCCCTTCCGTCACGGGCCTGCATAGGTTTCCTTCTTCTGATCTAGTGGAAGGAAGTTTCGGTGTTTTCTGTCTCTTCTCAGGACAAAGGTTTGTCGCCTTAAGTGGGAGGGGTTGCATTGCTCTCGGAGGCAAGGAGTTGGTCGCACACGCCTGTTCTTCAAGGCTCGTTGCAGTTTTTATTACCTGATTATGCCTCCACGTCGTTATTCTCCCTTGTGTTTCGTGAGGGCTGGTCTTGCAGCCTACCATGAGGTGTATGAGGGTCGCTGGAGTTGGCAGAGGGCACAGGTTGGATCTCGGCCGTACCACTGATTGAGGTTTCTTTGGTGATGGAAGGACGTCGGTATGTCGTCTGATGATGAACGTCTGTTCTTGCTTGATTCCATTTTCCCATAGTTTTTTCCAGCTGATCTTCCTCCGCTCACACCTTCCCACTTCATCCATTGCCCTGTTTGGGCAAGCGATGACAGCCTTTGCCTTCTTGCGGCCTCTCATGTCGCCGCACTCATCAACCAAATGTCCTTCCGCTTTTCTGTTGTTGTGGCCTTTCGCCAAGTTGGTTTACCTTGTCGTAGGCCAAAGCCTCCTCTTCCCTGCTGCACTTGCCCCACAACGTCTTTGTGCCTCAGGGCTGATGAAGCTTGCTGTACTGCATCAGATGGTGTCCCACTTCCGGCCGGTTACTTAGGGCGGTCGACAACAGCACTGATGGTCTTTTGTCTCTAGAGTCCCTCAGTGTCATTCTGGAGCTTTACTTTGGAAACACTTGTATTCCTCTGTTAGATAGTGAGAGGTAGTTCCAGGACCCCTTTGCCATAGAGGCGATGTTAGTTAGACATCGTGGGACACCGAGCCATTTCTTCGCGTATGAAGTTATGGTTCGCTCCATTTCTACACAGTTGTTATTGGAGCTTCATACGGTCAGTGGCCACATTGTCCGAAGGAAGGAGTCCAAATTGTAGGCACCAGAGCTTCAGTTTCCCAGGAGTTTGGGTCTGATTGGTGATCTCAGGCCGTTGACAATTTCTTGCTTAAGCTGTTGCACTGCTCTTTGTCTTCGAGACTTGCGTTGTACCATTGCCCAGGCTTTTTTACTGGATGCTCAGACCCACTGTTGGTATTAGGTTCGTCACCGATGCAGAACCTTGTGTCTCTAAGCACCCCTTAAATATGGAGATGCTTCGAGACTTACTGGTTTGATTTTCATTCGGGGCCCCAACTTGATGTTCTCCTGCAGCTTTCCAAGTAGCCGCTTGGTGCATGCTGCAGTAGTGGTTATTGTTGTCATTATCGTCTTTGTATGCCTGATGGGTGGCAGACGGAGCCCAGCTTGGTTCGCTTCCACCGCCTACCCACCCATTGAGGCCCTGATGATGACTTCATGGCCATTGTAAAGGCAAGGGTGAGACTGTGCAGCCTGCATGTGCCTACTTCCAAGCGCTGCCCATGTTGTTACTGAATTCAGCTGTTGTGAAGCACAAGCTGCAGGTCTTGGAAATAGTTCTTGACCAGTGTGGTGATGAGCTCTTGGTTACATGGAAAAAGGCAAAAGATTCCCAAAGGGAGTTCATGTGGAACTGAAACCAAATGCATTGGCCAGATCGTGGAAGATCACATGTTTGGTCTCTCTTGTCCTTAATAGCTGCTTGGATCTGGTGCAGATCATGGCTTGTATGCTCCAAGCGCCCAAAATCCTGGAATCTCTGCTTTCTGTACAGATGTATCAATGTATTGTTTGTTACCAGATAGGTGGATGCTTTGTGATACAATGCTGAAAAGATTTTTCCCTCGCGTTGAGGAGGACTTTTGCCTGGAATTGGCTGATGTCTGATGCATCCTTTTCTTTAGGTATGTAGGTTATGCCGCCGCCCTTCGCCACACCTTAGTATTGTTTCGCTTCTTCCACATCACCCTTTGAGTTCCATAGGGAAAAGGTGAACACATCGGTGCATTCTTGTTAGAGCTTGTATGGTACTCGTTGGCCCCGAGAGCTGTGCCTGCTCTTGCTCGCGGACCGTGTTCTTACCTCTTTCCATTCGGAGGGCTGGTGTCCATGTTGAATTCAGGTGGTTGATTATGTGGTGATATGAGGATGTCATGTGGATGACTAACTTCTCATGCCTTTTAGTTGTCTTGGTGGGCTTTTCCAGGTGTTTCTCCAATTCTGTGGTTTTGATGTTTTCAAGTTCCACTTTTTTCTTTGCGAAGAGTCTTTGATGAACTTGAAAGGGTCTTTGTAGAACCGCTCGTTTCTTGTGTCGTTACTTTATTCTTGCGATAGTTTTCCTCATGTTCTCTGCTTTTAGCAAGGTTGCCAATGTTCTTTGATGTTTCCTCTTGGAGTTGCATGAGACCTTTCTCTCTGCGTCATGTTGCTTTTTTCCAATTGCTTTTTCAACTGTCTCCTCTCTCTGATTAGCCTCTCCGATCTCCTGTGCCTCCTGGACTTGATTTGGTGTTGGTAACTTCTTTTCCACCTCTCCTTTACTTACCCCAAACCGTTTCTTCTCCATAGCTGGTAGATTATGTTGCCCATCCTTTCCAGCTTTTCCACTGCTGTGCCCACTTGTTGCTCCAAGCTATGTTTAAGGTACTGTTGACCGTATCCCACTCTTTTTTCAACAGCTTTGGGGCCATTTCCCTCATAAGCAAAGAGTAACAGTAGGGGGGGGGGGGAAAATTCTACTTTACCTTATCTTTGTCTGCTGCTTTTGATCTGTGTTTTCATACCTTAGCCTTCCATATCTCTATGTTTCCTTCTCCCCAGACTCATTCTGAAAAAGGATCTCAACCCGAAATGTCACCCATTCCTTCTCTCCAGAGATGCTCCCTGTCCTGCTGAATTACTCCAGCATTTTGTGTCTAATTTTGGTTTAAACCAGCATCTGCAGTTCCTTCCTACACATAAGAGAAGGGTATTTTGAGCTTGACGTATCTGGTAAATTCATAGAATTTGTTGAGGGGTTTGCAGCTATGATGATCCCCCCCCCCCCCCCCGGAACTAAATTTCTGGCATTCACCTCCACGACAATCTCTTTTCATGTCTACAGTTCCATTACCAGCATATAAAGGACATGACTTCATGGTCATATCCCCTTTCTTAATAACCGTCACAGATACACTAATTTATAAAAATTGATACCATTTACATAGCCTGCCTAAATTCTTAACCATATACAAGGATATTAATCAGATGATATGTACAAAAGATATGCTCAGTTAAGCACATTTCATGCAGCATGAACATTAACCACACTACTGAATGTTCCACTTGGGCTGTTGAAAGCTGCCGCCATAATTGAATTTGCTCTTATCTATCCTTGTGTCTAATATGCATAAAAACATTGAAATCATACAGTCAGAATTAACCCCATTTTAATCTCAAGGAAAACCGCCTGGTTTCTCTCCTTATTATTTAATTCTCTGAATTCATGAATCAGATTCAAGTCTCTTCTCAGCATCATCTCTTTTATGCTTTGGTAACAAAAACTGAAAGTATCCTTGAGATATGACTTGAGGAGGGCAGCACTATTTTAGCTTGACAGCTTCTCGTTTATACTGATCTAATGATGTAACTGAGCACTGCATTTCTTTTTTTCATTACTGTCTTACACTGCTGCATATAGAAACCACAAATGAATCCTAATTCCTTTACAATTGCTCCTTTAGCTGTCTCTGTGCTATTCGTACCTTGTCTGCTGGCACTGCACATATACACCTTTGTTCTTGTCTGCATTGCATTTAATCAATTACTCCATAATTTGACTCCCAAAACTGAGACACATCTATATTTTACATTGGTTCTCACTTTACACAACCCTCTTAAATTATAAAGTCCTTCCCATCATTAAATTTTTTTTGAATACTAACAGGAAGGCTTTTATTTCTAACTCGGAAAACTATTTCTAATGTCTTTACATGCACAATATCCAAAAAATTTAAGGTACTGGACTTTATGAATAATTGATTTGTAGTTTCACAGTAAGAAGCGTTATGGATTATTCTAATAGCTCTTTTCTGGAGTTTAAATATATGGTCTATATTTGTTTTTTATACATTTCTCCAAACTTCAACATAATATAACATATATGGCATTATAAGCGAGCAATAGAATATATACAAACATAGAAACATAGAAACATAGAAATTAGGTGCAGGAGCAGGCCATTCGGCCCTTCGAGCCTGCACCGCCATTCAATATGATCATGGCTGATCATCCAACTCAATATCCTAAACCTGCCTTCTCTCCATACCCCCTGATCCCTTCAGCCACAAGGGCCACATCCAACTCCCTCTTAAATATGGCCAATGAACTGGCCTCAACTACCTTCTGTGGCAGAGAATTCCACAGATTCACCACTCTCTGTGTGAAAGACGATTTTCTCATCTCGGTCCTAAAAGACTTCCCCCTTATCCTTAAACTGTGACCCAAACACTTCTTATTCAACAAACACTTCTTATTCAACAGATCCTTTGTTTTGTAAAGAATAGCAATGGATTTAGATAATTCCGATTTGATGTATTTATATAATCCAACTAAGTTTATGATCTATAATCACTCCCAGGAATTTTGTTTGATATACTCTTTCAATTTCAACTCCATTTAAATTCAATTTTATTTCACAATTAACCCTGTGACCACCAAACACCATAAATTTTGTTTTATTTTCATTTAGGGATAATTTATTAATATCAAACCATTTTTTTAGCACAATCAATTCTCTTTCTGCTGTTTTCCATCGTTCTTTTTATATAATTCCCTGAGCAAAATACATTTGTATTGTCCGCAAACGTAACAAACTTCAACGTATTGGATACTTTACAAATATCATTTAAATAAAGTATAAATAACTTAGGTCCCAGTACCGAACTTTGTGGAACACCACAGGTTACTCTTCTAAGCTGTGATTCAGTATTATTAATTTTTACATACTGAAACCTATTACTTAAATAACTTCCCAACCAATTTTGTGTGACACCTCTTATATCATAACGTTCCTATTTCTGCAGAAGTAAGGAATGATCAGTTGTATCAAATGCTTTATGTCATCAATAAATACACCCACAGTGTGCCATTTCTTATCTATTGCTGTTGCTATATTTTCTACAAAACCCATCACCACTAAAGATGTCGATCGATTACTCCTAAACCCATATTGATGATCACTCAATAACACATATTTCTCAATGAAGTCATCAAGTCTATTCACAAATAGCTTTTTCAAGTATTTTTGAAAATTGAGGTAGCAAAGCCACAGGTCTATAATTTGATACAATATGTTTGTCACCATTTTTATAGATTGGAACCACCTTAAATTGTAAACAAACTCCGGAAGTGGCCGTGCTGGCTGGCAGCTGGCAGCTGCAGTCCGTCTGTTTTTTTCTTTTTTTTTGGTGTCTTTTGTGATTGTTTGTTAGAATTTTGGTTTATTAGGTTGTGTATGTGTGGGGAGGGTGGGAGAAACAGAGTCTTAGTCTCTACATTCGGGGGGATGTGTGTCCCCCGTCACCATCTGTGCTGAGGCCTAATGGCGGAGCTTTGGCGGCGGCCTGGTTCGGAGCTGCGGTGCTCCAGCGGCGGCGGCGGCCTGGTTCGGAGGTGCGGTGCTCCAGCGGCGGCGGTCTGCTTGGATCGCCTCAGTGCAGAGGGAGAACTAGGAGGGAGGAAGACAGGGACATAAGACTTTTGCCTTCCACCACCTCCTTCAGTGTGGAGGTGCCTGGAGAACTCATTGTGGTGGATGTTGGAGATGTGTTGATTGTGTGTTTTGTTTTTATTATATATATGTCTGTATGGTAACAATTTCGTTCAGACCGTAAGGTCTGAATGACAATAAAGGAATCTAATCTAATCTAATCTTAGCCATTTTCATTTTATTGGGAAAAACAACTTTTAGAAATGATTTATTGCATATATAGGTAAAGGGCTCAAGGACACAATCAATTACTTATTTTATAAATGGTGTTACCATCAGTTGATTTTTTATCCTTAAACTTTCTGACTACTTCTAACACATCACTCTCACAAACTCCAACAAGGAACATTGAATTGCTGTTGTTAAGTTCATTTGTGATGTGCATTTTATCAGGGAGTATAAATACCTTGGAGTGTACCTGGACAGTAAATTGGGCCGGTCAAGGAACGCTGAGGCCCTGTAGAAGAAGGGACAGAGGCGGCTGTAAACATAGAAACATAGAAAATAGGTGCAGGAGTAGGCCATTCGGCCCTTTGAACCTGCACCGCCATTCAATATGATCATGGCTGATCATTCAACTCAGTATCCTGTACCTGCCTTCCCTCCATACCCCCTGATCCCTCTAGCCACAAGGGACCACATCCAACTCCCTCTTAAATATAGCCAATGAACTGGCCTCAACTACCTTCTGTGGCAGAGAATTCCAGAGACTCACCACTCTCTGTGTGAAAAATGTTTTTCTCATCTCAGTCCTAAAATAATTTCCCTTATCCTTAAACTGTGACCCCTTGTTCTGGACTTCCCAACATCGGGAACAATCCTCCTGCCTCTAGCCTGTCCAACCCCTTAAGAATTTTGTAAGTTTCTATAAGATCCCCCCTCAATCTTCTAAATTCAAGCGAGTACAAGCCAAGTCTATCATGTCTTTCCTCATATGAAAGTCCAGACATCCCAGGAATCAGTCTGGTGGACCTTCTCTGTACCCCCTCTATGGCAAGAATGTATTTCCTCAGATTTGGAGACCAAACCTGTACGCAATACTCCAGGTGTGGTCTCACCAAAACCCTGTACAACTGCAGTAGAACTTCTCTGCTCCTGTACTCAAAACCTTTTGCTATGAATGCTAACATACCATTCGCTTTCTTCACTGCCTGCTGCACCTGCTTGCCTACTTTCAATGACTGGTGTACCATGACTCCCAGGTCTCGCTGCATCTCCCCTTTGCCTAATCGGCCACCTTTCAGATAATAGTCTACTTTCCTGTTTTTGCCACCAAAGTGGATAACCTCACATTTATCCACATTATACTGCATCTGCCATGCATTTGCCCACTCACCCAGCCTATCCAAGTCACCTTGCAGCCTCCTAGCATCCTCCTCACACCTAACACTGCCCCCCAGCTTCCGTGTCATCCGCGAAGGCCGCGGATGCAAATAGGATTAACAAACTCATCAGGAAGGCTGGCTCTGTCCTGGGGGCAGAGTTGGATTCATGGGAGGTGGTCTTGGAGGGGAGGATGCTCCTCAAACTGTGGACAATACAGCTCACCCCCTCCATGATACACTGGTCAACCTGAGCAGTATCTTCAGCAACAGACTGGTTCTCCTAGATGCAGTACAGAACGCCACAGGAGATACTTCTTCCCTGTGGCTATCAAACTGTACAACTCCTCCCCCTTCTGTCGTGGGGTAGAATGACTTCCCTCCTGCCCCCCTCCCTAATCTTTGCACATCCCCAATCCTTTCCACTCGTCACTTTAATTTCATGTTTCATGTATTTTGTGTTTTATGTTGGCAGATCAATTTCGCTCCTGGGATAAATAAATTCTATTGTATCGTATCGTATCGTATCTTATCATCTATCAAACCTGACCCATTTGTCCATTAGGTTTCTGGAATTAAGCTACTCATGTGGATGAGAAAGATCAGTAATGATCATTCAGTACAATTCCAGATCTCGGCATTGCTGTCCAACCAAATGTTTATTGGCTTCCTTCTCTCAGCCAATTCCTTAGTCATCCTGAGGTTTCACCTTGAGTTCCCATTGCTTCCAGGATCAGTACAGCCTTTCAGCAAACATTTTTTGTAATCTTAGCACACCATACTACCTGGCTTGTCAGACAGGATTTTCCTCTGACTAGAATATTCCACATATGCAGCTTTTAAGTTTGGATTGTGGGATGGTGGCCTAATGGAAGAACTGAAAAAAAACAGTGGTGCATTTTCAATTTAACAGGATGTGAATATTTAAAAGAGGGAGGTGCATAGTGCATAAAATATTTTTAAATATTTAGAATGACTCAATTGCCATTTCAACTGGATAGAAAATATTTGGTGAAGTATGAAAGAGAAATGTAACAGGTAGAGATTAATTGAAGTGTGGATAAAATCAGGTTTGCATCCAATTACTGAGCAGATCAATGGAAAGCGAGCTCTGTCTCAGTTGAGGGGACTTTATATGTTCAGAGTCTGAAGGAGGGTCCCGCCGTTAATAGAGCGCAAAATGAAATAATGTTATCACATTTATTTGAATAAAACTTGTGTTTTTTGGATCAAATTTTTGACCACTGATATAAAGATCAGTTGGTTGCCCTGATTTTATTTTCAATGGTATTCTAAGAAGAACATGCTGAGATTTAGGTAGTTGAATAACCTGGGGTAATCAAGGTTATTTGTTCAATCCAAAGAGGAAGAAATATTCCTAGGGAAGTAAGGGGGGAGTGTGGCTGACAAGGGACGTCAGGGACAGTATAAAATTAAAAGAGAAGAAGTACAACGTAGCAAAGATGAGGGGGAAGCAAGAGGATTGGGTAATGTTTAAAGACCAAATGAAGATAACTAAAAAGGCAATACGGGGAGAAAAGATGAGGTACGAAGGTAAGCCATCCAAGAATATGGATAGTAAAAGCTTCTTTAGGTATGTGAAGAGGAAAAAAATAGTTAAGACCAAAGTTGGACCCTTGAAGACTGAAAAAGGTGAATTTATTATGGGGAACAAGGAAGTGGGAGATGAGTTGAACAGGTACTTTGGATCTGTCTTCACTAAGGAGGACACAAACAATCTTTCTGATGTACTAGTGGCCAGAGGATCTGGGGTGTAGGAGGAACTGAAGGAAATCCACATTAGGCAGGAAATGGTGTTGGGTACACAAAATGTTGGAGAAACTCAGCAGGTGCAGCAGCATCCGTGGAGCGAAGGAGATAGGCAACGTTTCGGGCCGAAACCCTTCTTCAGACTGATGGGGGGTGGGGGGAAGAAAGGAAAAAAGAGGAGGAGGAGGAGCCCGAGGGCTGAGGGAGAGGTAGGAAGGGAGGAGACAGCAAGGGTTAACAGAATTGTGAGAATTCGATGTTCAAGCCAAGAGGATGCAGACTCCCCAAGCGGAATATGAGGTGCTGTTCCTCCAATTTGCGGTGTTGCTCACTCTGACCGTGGAGGAGACCCAGGACAGAGAGGTCCAGGGTGTTAGGTAGACTGATGGGACTGAAGGCTGATAAATCCCCAGGGCCTGATGGTTTGCATCCCAGGGTACTTAAGGAAGTGGACGCATTGGTGATAATTTTCCAATGTTCTATAGATTCAGGATCAATTCCTGTGGATTGGAGGGTAGCTAATGTTTTCCCACTTTTTAAGAAAGGCAGGAGAGAGAAAACAGGGAATTATAGACCAATTAGCTTGACATCGGTGTTGGGGAAGATGCTGGAGTCAATCATAAAAAATAAAATAGCAACACATTTGGATAGCAGTAACAGGATCGGTCCGAGTCAGCATTGATTTATGAAGGGTAAATCATGCTTGACTAATCTTCTGGAATTTTTTGCGGATGTAACTAGGATAATTGGCAAGGAGAACCAGTGGATATAGTGTACCTGAACTTTCAGAAAGCATTTGATAAGGTCCCACATAGGAGATTAGTGGGTAAAACTAGGGTACATGGTGTTGGGGGTAGAGTGCTGACATGGATGGAATGATTACATGAATTGGTTGGCAGACAGGAAACAAAGAGTAGGGATTAACGGGTCCCTTTCATAATGGCAGGCAGTGACTAGTGGGGTACCGCAAGCTTGGTGCTAGGACCGCAGCTATTTACAATATACATCAATGATTTAGATGAAGGAATTCAAAGTAACATTAGCAAATTCGCAGATGACAAATAGCTGGGTGGCAGTGTGAACTGTGAGGAGGATGCTATGAGAATGCAGAGTGACTTGGGCAGGTTGGGCGAGTGGGCAGGTGCATGGCAGATGTAGTTTAATGTGGATAAATGTGATGGTATCCACTTTGGTAGCAAAAGGAAGACAGATTGCTATCTAAACGGTGTCAAGTTGTGAAAAGGGGAAGTGCAAAGGGATCTGGGGGTCCTTGTTCATCAGTCAATGAAAGTAAGCATGCAGGTACAGCAGGCAGTGAAGAAAGCGAATGGCATGTTGGCCTTTATAACAAGAGGAGTTGAGTATAGGAGCAAAGAGGCAGTGCAGTGTAGGTTCACAAGGTTAATTTTTGGGTTGGCGGTACTGTCATATGCTAGAGAATGGAGCAGCTGGGCTTATATACTCTGGAGTTTAGAAGGGTGAGAGTGGATCTTATTGAAACATATAAGATTATTAAGGGTTTGAACAAGCTAGAGGCAGGAAAATGTTCCCGATGTTGGGGGAGTCCAGAACCAGGGGCCACAGTTTAAGAATAAGTGGTAAGCCATTTAGAACAGAGACGAGGAAACACTTTTTCTCACAGAGAGTTGTGAGTCTGTGGGATTCTCTGCCTCAGAGGGTGGTGGAGGCCGGTTCTCTGGATACTTTCAAGAGAGAGCTAGATAGGGCTCTTAAAGATAGCGGAGTCAAGGGATATGGGAAGAAGGCAGGAACGGGGTACTAATTGGTGCTGGCTCGAAGGGCCGAATGACCTACTCAGAGGACAACAAAACTATTAGGGATATAGATCAGGGAGACAGTGGCAAACGTTTCCCCATTGCAGAGGTATCTATAATCAGAGGGCATGGATTTAAGGTAAGGACTAACTGGTCTAGAGAAAGAAGAATGTTAGAGAATTGTTGGAATTTGGAATTTGAAATGTATGTTCAAACACATGAATCTCTGAGACATAGACGGTTATGGACCTAGAGCTGGAAAATGGGATTAATATCAGATAAATATTTGATGGTCAGCATGGAAACGATGGGCTGAAGGGCTAGTTTCTGTGCTGTATAGCACTAGATCTCCAAGAAAATCAAATTGGGTGATATCCACTAGTAAATTCATTGTGAGCAGTGATGGAGGAAATAAGCAGCAAAGAATTGCCACGAAGGTACATGAAAATCTGGAAGGGCAAATAAAAACACAAAGAGAATGAAGGATAACTTTACAGGAATGTCTAAAATGCAGACTAAATTTATTACAATTAGTTTAAATTAAATTTCTGCATTCAGTGATCTTCTTGAAACTCTTTATACATGCATATGACTTTTTCAGCATGTTGTAAACCTGAATGACAAAAAATAGTGCACAAGATAAAATAATGTTACCAAATTTATTTGAATAAAATTTCCGCTTTTTGGATTGCATCTTTGACCAGTGATAATCCAATGCAATTTTTCTACATCAGATCAAATGTACGGAAATGAAAGTAAATATGACAAAAGATTTGCTGTATTGCTGTACTCCTTTTCCCATTCCACTCGCAACATTTGAGAGGAATCCCTTCATATTGAGTGAGATTAAATTTGTAAGTCATATTGTCATGGGATTTCATGCAGAGAAGTAGGCTGTTGCCTATGATGGATGATGGATCTTTCATAACCTATTCACTTGGATATTTCATCTATATTTTCCTCACACTTCCACCTTTGTAGAGGGGAGTCATTCATTGGAAATAGTTTATTCAAAGAGTCACGGTGGTGCAGGGGTAAAGTTGCTGCCTTACAGCGAATGCAGCGCTGGAGACTCGGGTTCGATCCCGATTACGGGCGCTGTTGGTACGGAGTTTGTACGTTCTCCCCGTGACCTGCGTGGGTTTTCTCCAAGATCTTCAGTTTCATCCCACATTCCAAAGACGTACAGGTTTGTAGGTTAATTGGCTTGGTAAATGTAAAAATGGTCCCTAGTGAGTGTAGGGTAGTGTTAATGTGCAGGGATCGCTGCTTGGCATGGACCCGGTGGGCCGAAGGGCCTGTTTCCGTGCTGCATCTCTAAACTAAACTAAACTAAACTAACGAGAGTGTATGTGTGATTGGTTAAAAACCTATTTTCTGTGCTGCATGATCCTATGATCTGAGTGCAGGTAGATGGGACTAGGGGAAAACAAATGGTCGGCACGGACTGGAAGGGCCGAGAGGGCCTGTTTCCGTGCTGTAATTGTTATATGGTTATATGGTTATATGGTTATGATTGAAAATTTCTCTATAAAAGTTGGATCCACTTCCTTTTCAAATTTTACATTGTTCTATTTTGGTGTAGAACATTTGATATCATTCTTTCCCCTCCAGCAGTGAGAATAGAATTATGTTGACTTGAGAATCAAACAAAAACTGCAGATGGTGGAAATCTGAGATAAAATGTACAGATAATGCTGGACGCTCAAATCTGGCAGTATCGGATTGGCCTCCACCACCACCCTTGACAGCACATTCCAGGAACCCACCACAACTGTAAAAAAACCTGCCCCGTGCATCTCTTTCATCCGCATTGCCCCCTCAACTTAAAGCTATGCCCTCTAGTTTTTGCCATTTCCTCCAAGGGAAAAGGATTCTGACTGCCTATCCTATCTATGCCTCTCATGATTTTATATAGAACCATATAACCATATAACAATTACAGCACGGAAACAGGCCCTCTCGGCCCTTCCAGTCCGTGCCGACAATTTGTTTTCCCCTAGTCCCATCTACCTGCACTCAGACCATACCCCTCCATTCCCTTCCCGTCCATATACCTATCCACTTTACTTTTAAATGTTAAAATCGATCCTGCCTCCACTACTTTTGCTGGAAGCTCATTCCACACAGCCACCACCCTCTGAGTAAAGAAGTTCCCCCTCACGTTACCCCTAAACTTCTGTCCCTTAATTCTTATGTCATGCCCTCTTGTTTGAATCTTCCCTAGCCTCAATGGGAAAAGCTTATCCATGTCAACTCTGTCTATCCCTTTCACATTTTAAAACCTCAATCAAGTCTCAATAAGACCTAACTTGTTCAACCTTTCTCTGTAACATAGTTGCTGGAACCCAGGCAACATTCTAGTAAATCTCCTCTGTACTCTCTCTATTTTGTTGACATCTTTCCTATAATTAGGCGATCAAAATTGTACACCATACTCCAGAATTGGTCTTACCAATGGCTTGTACAATTTTAACATTACTTCCCTACTCCTATATTCAATGCTCTGATTTATAAAGGCCAGCACACCAAAGGCTTTCTTTACCACCCTATCTACATGCGATTCCACCTTCAGGGAACTATGCACAGTTATTCCTAGATCTCTCTGTTCCACAGCATTCCTCAATTCTCTACCATTTACCATGTACGTCCTATTTTGATTTGTCCCGCCAAGATATAGCACTTCACACTTATCAGCATTAAACTCCATCTGCCATCTTTCAGCCCACTTTTCCAAATGGCCCAAATCTCTCTGTAGACTTTGACAATCTACTTCATTATCCGCAACACCACCTATCTTAGTATCATCTGCATACTTACTTATCCAATTTTCCACCCCATCATCCAGATAATTGATGTACATGACAAACAACAGTGGACCCAACACAGATCCCTGAGGCACCCCACTGGTCACCGGCTTCCAACCTGACAAACAGCCATCCACCATTACTCTCTGACATCTCCCATTCAGCCACTATTGAATCCATCTTGCTACTCCACCATTAACACCCACAGATTGAACCTTCTTAACCAACCTTCCATGGGGAACCTTGTCAAAGGCCTTACTGAAATCCATATAGACAACATCCACTGCTTTACCCTCATCAATTCCCCTAGTAACCGCTTCAAAAAATTCAAGAAGGTTTGTCAAACATGACCTTCCAGGCACAAATCCATGATGACTGTTCCTGATCAGACCCTGTTTATCCAGATGCTTATATATATTATCTCTAAGTATCCTTTCCATTAATTTGCCCACCACTGACGTCAAACTAACAGATCTATAATTGCTAGGTTTATTCTTTGAACCCTTTTTAAACAATGGAACAACATGCGCAGTACGCCAATCCTCCGGCACTATTCCCGTTTCTAATGACATTTGAAATATTTCTGTCATAGCTCCTGCTATTTCTACACTAACTTCCCTCAATGTCCTAGGGAATATCCTGTCAGGACCTGGAGACTTATCCACCTTTATATTTTTCAAAAGTGTCAGTACTTCCTCTTTGAATCTCATAGTTTCCATAGCTACTCTACTTTTTTCCCTTACCTCACAGAGTTCAATATCCTTCTCCTTGGTGAATACCGAAGAAAATAAATTGTTCAATATCTCCCCCATCTCTTTTGGCTCTGCAGATAGCTGTCCATTCTGGTTCTCTAATGGTCCAATTTTATCCCTCGTTATCCTTTTGCTATTAATATAGCTGTAGAAACCCTTTGGATTTACTTTCACCTTTCTTGCCAAAGCAACCTCATATCTTCTTTTAGCCTTCCTAATTTCTTTCTTAAGATTCTTTTTACATTCTTTATACTCCTCTAGCACCTCATTTACTCCATGCCTCCTATAATTATTGTAGCTATCTCTCTTTTTTCGAAACAAGTGTCCAATTTCCCTTGTAAACCATGGCTCTTTCCAATTTTTACTATTTCCTTTCAACCTAACAGGGACATAAAGAATATGTACTCTTACAATTTCCCCTTTAAATGTCCCCCATTTCTCTTCTACATCCTTCCCATAAAACAAAGTGTCCCAATTCACTCCTTTTAAATCCTTACGCATTCCCTCAAAGTTAGCCTTTCTCCAATCAAAAATCTCCACCCTAGGTCCAGTTCTGACTCTCTCCATAATTATATTGAAACTAATGGTATTGTGATCACTGGTCCCGAAGTGCTCACCAACGCATACCTCCGTCACCTGACCTGCCTCATTTCCTAACAGGAGGTCCAGCACTGCCCCTTCTCTGGTCGATACCTCTATGTACTGCTGCAAAAAAACTATCCTGCACACATTTTACAAACTCCAAACCATCCAGCCCATTTACAGAATGTGTTTCCCAGTCTATTTTTGGAAAATTGAAATCTCCCACAATCACTTCCTTGTGCTTACTACTAATATCTGCTTTCTCCTTACATATTTGCTCTTCCAATTCTCGCTCCCCATTTGGCGGTCTATAATACACCCCTAAAAGTGTTGCTACACCGTTCCCACTTCTCAGTTCCACCCAAATAGCCTCCCTAGATGAGCCCTCTAATCTATCCTGCCAAAGCACTGCTGTAATATCTTCTCTGACAAGCAATGCAACACCTCCACCTCTGGTCCCTCCAATTCTATCACACCTGAAGCAACAAAATCCTGGAATATTTAGTTTCCAATCACAGCCCTCCTGCAACCATGTTTCACTGATTGCCACAACATCATATTTCTAGGTGTCAATCCAGGCTCTAAGTTCATCCACCTTTCTTACAATGCTCCTAGCATTAAAATATACACATTTTAGAAACTCAACATCCCTTATTCTCTGTCTATTATCTTTTTCCTCTTTCTCGCCTACATTTTGGGTCCGAGTGCTTCCCTTCTCTGCCTCTTGCCCCACACCCTGTCCCCTAGCCCCCTCTACCCGAGTCCCTCCCCCCAGCCTTTCTAGTTTAAATTCTTAAGGGGTTGGACAGGCTAGATGCAGGAAGATTGTTCCCGATGTTGGGGAAGTCCAGGACAAGGGGTCACAGCTTAAGGATAAGGGGGAAATCCTTTAAGACCGAGATGAGAAAGACTTTCTTCACACAGAGAGTGGTGAGTCTCTGGTACTCTCTGCCACAGAGGGTAGTTGAGGCCAGTTCATTGGCTATATTTAAGAGTGAGTTGGATGTGGCCCTTGTGGCTAAGGGGATCAGAGGGTATGGAGAGAAGGCAGGTACGGGATACTGAGTTGGATGATCAGCCATGATCATATTGAATGGCGGTGCAGGCTCGAAGGGCTGAATGGCCTACTCCTGCACCTAATTTCTATGTTTCTATGTTTCTATGTCTCCCCATTAGCCTTTGCAAATCTCCCTGCCAGGATATTGGTCCCCCTCGGGTTCAAGTGCAACCCGTCCTTTTTGTACAGATCATGCCTTCCCCAAAAGAGGTCCCAGTGATCAAGAAACTTGAATCCCTGCCCGCTGCACCAGTCCCTCAGCCACGCATTTATCCTCCACCTCATTCCATTCCTACTCTCACTGTCACGCATATACTTTTATCAGTATAACCCTCACCTTCCGAGGCACCAGAGAAAATAATCCAAGTTGTTCCAACCTCTCTTCATAGCTAATACTGTATAATCCAGGCAGCATTCTGGTAAACCTCTTCTGCACCCTGTCCAAAGCCTCCACATCCTTCCTGTAATGGGATCCACACAATACTCTAAACGTGGCCAAACCAAAGTACTGTAAAGCTGCAATGTGACTTTAATCTCAATTATCTCATCTGTACAAAGGGATTCCCCACGATAACACCAGATATTTCTTAATCCCTGTTTTTTAGTACACTGCTCCATTTGTAATTTAAAAAAAAATGCTGTTAACTCTTTGTTGTTGATTTTGACCTCGTGAGATAGTAGCTAAAAGATGACGGCATATTTTATGTCTCTCCTCAATTGTGTGCTTTCAATTCAGCATCTTACTTTACTTAAGAAAACCAAAATCTATTCACTTGTTTGAAGAATAATTTTTCGATGAACCTTAATGAAGGCTCTTATTTTTACTCTGGGTTGCTTTTTAATCATATTTTTTATAACAAATGCAATTATATTTTAACATCCATAATAGTTTTATGCATACTTTTTCAGGTTTACCCTTCAGACACCTTTCAGGGGAATTTTAGCAACTCCTAGCAGATGAATTTGAGAGAAGATAGAGGAGTTACATGTGGTAAATGTCATGACATATCAGAAGCCTGAAAGCATCTTATTGCCTCCCATACTTAACCCATGTACTTCAGGTTACGTGTGACAAATCCTTTCTTTGAAGATGGGTCAGCAGATTCAATAGAACAATCGCTCATTAAGAATGACATCAACAAGAGTTTTGGACCTTGAACACAGTGTGGAGATGTGTCCTGAGATGCATCAGTGAAATCAAAGAATGTAGTGGCACTGGATAGAGGCTGATCATCTTGTAGGCAAATCTGGGAATGCAAATGCAGCTTCCAGTTGCTGACGAGTGATCTCACTGAAAACAATCTTCACACAAATTGTATTGGGAGTGTTTATAGCAATCAATGAAGAAGGTTTAGTTGTATTTGACCAATATCATAAACTTTGTTATTAACTTCCAGAATTTTTGTAGATCTTCTTTTGTTCTTTGTAATTTGCAGCTCTCCATGACCACACTGGCATGGCTGCTGTTTACCATGCAATAATTGAGACCCAGAGGACAACCGCAATGAGCAATAGCAAGATCCGCTGGAAACGCAGCAGTTCATTGTCCACCTGCAGTTACAGAACAGAGAGGGAATGATCTTGGAGCCATACTCACACACAAAGTGCAGAGCTAAATACGATTTGATTTGATTTGATTTAATTTATTTTCATTGTCTTCAATGAAGAGATAACAAAATTATTTTTCCCTTACAGTCATACAAATAAAAATAAATAAATAAATAAATAAATAAATAAATAAATAAATACAAATAAAAAGAAACACAGAACACAGTTGTCCACAACACAAACATCCCCACAGCAGCACCAAATTTCCCCACTGTGAGGGAAGGAACCAAAGTCCAGTCAACCTCCTCGCCGATGTTCCCCAATGTTCACCCGTGGTTGGGGCCTCCCGGCAACCCCGTAGTCGCCGCTATGGGCTGCCCGATGTTCAGGCCCTCTCGCCGGGAACCTCTCGTCGGCCACCTTCCACCGGAGTCCGC
This sequence comes from Okamejei kenojei, assembly GCA_035221665.1. Lineage (NCBI taxonomy): Eukaryota > Metazoa > Chordata > Chondrichthyes > Rajiformes > Rajidae > Okamejei > Okamejei kenojei. The sequence goes on along the minus strand of CM069133.1, from coordinate 109,567,810 downwards.
GGCTCCCGATGTCCACAGACTGCGCTGGGCGGAGATTCGCACTGGCGACCCCCGGCAAGGGTCCCAGGACTCCGCGATGTTAAAGTCAGCGCTGCCAGCTTTGGGAGCTCCGCTCCCACAGCTGCGCGATGTTGGAGCAGCGGCCCAGCACTCAGGAGCTGCCAGCGGCGATCCCAGGAAGGCCTCGTCCGCTCCGCGATGTTTCCAGCCAAAGGAGGAAAATGTCGGGTCAAGTGGTGTCAAATAATTGCAGCACATTGGGGAATCAGGGAAAGGCCTGACATTGCATGAGGTTCAGTTTAAATGTCATTGGTAGATGGTCAGAGAGATAGGTGGACAGGCATCGTGTATACAATGAGAACACAAAGAAGAGTTGGTCATGGAGCAATCACGAAAACGAGCAGGTTGCTGTAAAAACAGACTGAGTTCACTAATATTCTTCCTGTTAGAAGATTTGCCATTCCTTATCTAGTCCAGCCTGTACGTGACTCCAGACCCTCAGTGAAGTTCACGCTGAAATGGCAAATTTCAGGACAATTGGGGATGGATGATAAACACGGGCTTTGCCAGTGAGAAATGAGCAGAACTGAAGGAACCTTGGAGTTCTCAGCCCAGTAGTAAAGGGGCTGTCCCACTTGGGCAACCTAATTGGCGAGTTTAGAAGAGTTTAGGAGAGTTTGAAAAAGTGTCATGTTGAAGACCTCCTTTCACTATGTAGAAAACCTCCTTCGACCTCCTTCGACTATGTTGAAGACTAGATTCAACTAGCTACGACTAGCTACGACTAACCTCGGGAAAATTGGACATCGAATAGTGGAGAGTGAAGACGACCTCCTTCGATCTCCTTCGGCCTCCTTTCGACCTCCCTTCGACTATGATGAAGACTATCTACAACTATCGTCGACTACCTTCAACTACCCTCGATTACCTACGACTAACATGTCGACCTACTACGAACTACTATGACCTACTACAACTAAACATACGAGTAAAAAAAGTATCGATTTTTTCCATGGCGACCTGTTTTTAATCGCGGGCATTTTTCAACATGTTGAAAAATACGCCGCGACCTAGATGAGGCCTCGAGTACACGGGGACTATTCTTGAGCATGAAGGAGAGTTACAAAGACCTCCTATTACCTCGTGTCGACCATGCTGCGAGTATGAGTCGAGGAAAAACTCGCCAGAACTCACGGATAGGTCGCCCAAGTGGGACAGGCCCTTAGGTTACGTAAGTAGGGAGTGGTGAAACAATGATTTTAACATGAGTATACATGAAATACAGCGCAGCGTAAACAATTAAACAGCTTCACTTTTAAAAGCAAAGACACATGTTAAATTACATGGCCCCAAGAAATCGCCTCTCAATTGCTTCGGGGTTGGAATTGAAATATATATAATATATATAATATATATAATATGTATATACATATTATACTACAATTACATATATATATTATATATACTGCTATTGTGAGAGTGGTGAATCTGTGGATTTCTCTGCCACAGAAGGTAGTTGAAGCCAGTTCATTGGCTATATTTAAGAGGGAGTTAGATGTGGCCCTTGTGGCTAAAGGGATCAGGGGGTATGGAGAGAAGGCAGGTACAGGATACTGAGTTGGATGATCAGCCATGATCATATTGAATGGCGGTGCAGGCTCGAAGGGCTGAATGGCCTACTCCTGCACCTATTTTCTATGTTTCTAAGTTTCTATATATATATACTCTCTCTCTCTCTCTCTCTCTCTCCCTCTCTCTCTCTCTCTCATTTTATATATAGGCAATATAGTAGGCAATATAGTTATATATAGTAGGCAACCCAGGAACCACGCAAAGTATATATACAGCACAAGGACATGTGTATGTGTGAATATATATATATATATATATATACACACACACACACACACACACACACACACACACACACACACACACACATATATATATATATATATATATATATAATATTATATATATACACACACACACACACACACACATATATATAATATTTTATATATATATATATATAGACATGTCCATGTGCTGTATATATACTTTGCGTGGTTCCTGGGTTGCCTACTGCTGAGTAACTCCACGAAATATCAACCCCCTTCATTTCAAATCTAAATCTCTCGCCAATCCACAGCCTTCGACCGATTAACTAAAAATGTTGTTCTTTTTTAAGACCAAAACAAAATAGTTCTCGCGAATTCCAAGTTCTCGAGTTTGGGGAGCGGGTGGGGGGGGTTGGCGAGTCGGTGAAAATACACTTCCAGCTGGAATATATAACCATATAACCATATAACCATATAACAATTACAGCACGGAGACAGGCCCTCTCGGCCCTTCCAGTCCGTGCCGACCATTTGTTTTCCCCTAGTCCCATCTACCTGCACTCAGACCATACCCCTCCATTCCCTTCACGTCCATATACCTATCCACTTTACTTTTAAATGTTAAAATCGATCCTGCCTCCACCACCTCTGCTGGAAGCTCATTCCACACAGCCACCACCCTCTGAGTAAAGAAGTTCCCCCTCACATTACCCCTAAAACTTCTGTCCCTTAATTCTCATGTCATGCCCTCTTGTTTGAATCTTCCCTACCCTCAATGGGAAAAGCTTATCCACGTCAACTCTGTCTATCCCTTTCATCATTTTAAAGACCTCAATCAAGTCACCCCTTAACCTTCTGCGCTTCAAAGAATAAAGACCTAACTTGTTCAACCTTTCTCTGTAACATAGTTGCTGGAACCCTGGCAACATTCTAGTAAATCTCCTCTGTACTCTCTCTATTTTGTTGACATCCTTCCTATAACTAGGCGACCAAAATTGTACACCATACTCCAGAATTGGTCTTACCAATGCCTTGTACAATTTTAACATTACTTCCCTACTCCTATATTCAATGCTCTGATTTATAAAGGCTAGCACACCAAAGGCTTTCTTTACCACCCTGTCTACATGCGATTCCACCTTCAGGGAACTATGCACAGTTATTCCTAGATCCCTCTGTTCCACAGCATTCCTCAATTCCCTACCATTTACCATGTACGTCCTATTTTGATTTGTCCTGCCAAGATGTAGCACTTCACACTTATCAGCATTAAACTCCATCTGCCATCTTTCAGCCCACTTTTCCAAATGGCCCAAATCTCTCTGTAGACTTTGAGAATCTACTTCATTATCCACAATACCACCTATCTTAGTATCATCTGCATACTTACTTATCCAATTTTCCACCCCATCATCCAGATCATTGATGTACATGACAAACAACAGTGGACCCAACACAGATCCCTGAGGCACCCCACTGGTCACCGGCTTCCAACCTGACAAACAGCCATCCACCATTACTCTCTGACATCTTCCATTCAGCCACTGTTGTAAGAAGAGATAAAACAAAAATACAGAAAGCAAATAGTAACTTTACAGCGGAAAGTAGGACATATGTGTGTGTGGGGTGCGCGCTACTGAATACTTTCTATCCAGTGTCTCCGCTGCAAATTGCAATGCATACGCGTTTGATATTTAGACAAACTTAATTTTATTTCCAGTTTTGCATTTTTAGTTTGTTCCACACATTTAATTAGTTTTAATCCCCCCAGAAAAAACCTGAAAGTGGAGATGGTTCTCATACATAAAGCCCAAGAGATGGCTTCTTGATTCTAACGAGTGTTTGGGAAAAATAGACACAAAAAGCAGGAGTAACTCACGGGACAGGCAGCATCTCTGGAGAGAAGGGATGGGTGACGTTTCGGGTTGAGACCCTTCTTCGGACTGGTATTTGGGAAACGTGGATTAGGTTTGTTTTCGGGGGGCGAGGGAGGGAATACATTCGCCTTTTTCTCTGAATTCAGGAATGAATGCATGTTGACACACATAACACAGAGAAGGGGGGATCGCTGCGTTTAGGTCTGAGGAGAAGGGAGCCAAGAAGTTCTCGATTTTCCCTGGCGATAGTTTCACTTTTTTTGCATTTTTCCTTCTCTCCTGCCGCCTGTCCCGCTGAGTTACTCCTGCTTTTTGTGTCAAAGTCGTCTTGTTCAATCTCATTTCATTGCAACTTTCAGCTCTGGATACCCCGCGTTGATCCGCGCGTATTTCAGCATTTATATTTCTCAAGCCTCTTTACCTCCCGGAGCCACATGTAACTTAACCACATGTAATTACTCCAACATTTTGTGACTATCTTTGGTTCAGTCCCTTTAAGATTATAAGAAAGTTCCCATGATAGACTCACGAGTCACTAAGGTAAACACACGGGCCATTACGTTATTGCAACGAGTTTAAATGTTTCCATTTTTAACTTGAACAGTTAATTTGACTTGTGGAAAAAATCAAACATGTTTGATTTTTTTCACGAGTTAAAAAGTTTCCCGAGTACTGCCGTTAGTGCCAAGAGTGGACAAGTTGATCGCGCGAGTTCCGACGTTGCCGCTACGTTCATCGTATGTGATCACCACGAGTGAAAACTCGGGGTCATTCGTGGGCCAACTCGCACCGTGAGACAGGGGTTTAAGTCACAGTATCGCGGAGGCATAAAGGAAATTAGTTATCCTTACCTAATATGGCCTTTATGTGATTTTTGACCTACACTAGAAGAGGTATGATTGGAAGGCACTTTGGTATGGGTGGGGGAAGAACCTGTGGTAGAGAAGGACACAAGAAAACCAACACAAGATGTGGGGCCAAAAATGGCCTGTAGTTATCTACCTCAACCCCATGGCCCTTCATAAATAAGGAACTACTGTATGTTAGGTACCTTAAGGACTTCCGGTGCCTCTTCTGGTAATTTGAAACTTAAAGAATTATAGTAATTATTCCCAAAATGTTTCCCCTTTGACACTTATCCCACCTCATGCTTGCTAACTTGCCTATAAATGCTCTGCTTACTAGACTTTCTTGAATTATCCCCTTCATTTTATTCAGTTTCTCAATCTGCTGCCCTGCTACTCTGCATCCCTCTTATCTGCCACATTAATGTAAACCCTCCTGAGTGGCATGGACCAATCTCCCTGCAAGGATATAGGTCTCCTTCCAGTTTAGGTGCAATCTTTCCTCCTTGTACAGATCTCTCCTGCCCCACAAGCGATCTTAATCATCGAAGTACCAAAAGTTCTCCATTCTGCACCAGATCTATCATCATCTGTTCATTTGTCAAAAAAAGACACAAAATACTGGAGTAACTCAACGGGTCTGACAGCATCTCTGGAGAAAATGACTAACTGAACACAGACTTCTCAAATGCTAAAAAATGAAATCACCCAGAGCCAGGGATACAGTGCTACAGCTTGCTTCGTGTACACTAAATAATAAAAATCTTTAAATCTTTAACGGGTAATATTTGGAGATTGTATTTTCTGCATTACCCTTTCCAATTCATCTCAGGCATGTTGCATTTTAAAAGAATGCCTGTTTTTTAAAACTTAAGATAAACCTAAATGGACTTTGAAGTCGGAATGTTGATTCCACTTGTTAGCTAAGGTTCAGCTCCCATGAACCTGGGATGCAGAAACAACCAGCTTCCTTCATGTTGACATTGAGGATTGACCAAGAGTCAAGATGTGTCCCAGATAGAACAATGACATTCTTACTTGCAGCAGCACAACAGAATATGTAAACATAGTACACTGTAAACAATATAATAAATGAGTAAGAAAAGTTCAGTGTGGTCTTAGGATTCTACTTAGTTTATTTAATTGGGGATAACAATTTTGCAAGTGAAACAAATTATTATTCAAATATTTTAGTATATGCAGTTGGTATATTTTACCTCTACTAAATTATTGAATTCACAATATTGTTTCAAAAATAAAGTTAATTTCAGATTGTACTGTAAAAATATGTGGTTAGTGAATATTTTGATGTTTCTATAACCTCTGATGTTTTTCTAGTATAAGCAAAAATGAATTATTATATAATTACATATATGAAAAGGAGTTGCACACAACCTGAAAGATTAATAGTTTGTTAGTAATAATGTCCAAATAACACATTAACCTGGATAATTTGCTTTACAACAAAGTGTACCCTGGAATTGAAAAATACATAAAAAATGAGATTTGTTGGCTAAATATTTTGTGTTTGTAATCAATGGCAGTATGTCGAGGCAGAGCTCTATTCCATTCGAATTTGTCATCATGGGATGCAAGTGCACTATAATTTTGTGTTGGCCTATTAATGGGCAACATTGACATAAGAGATGACAAACACTGGAAAAGCTGAAAGAAGATACAAGATATCGCAGATGCTTAAATATTGAGCAAAGCACAAATTGTTAGAAGAACTCAACATTTTGGTTTGAGACTCTTCTTCGGATTGGAGTCTACAGAAGGGTCCTAGCCTGAAATGTCATCTGTTCTTTCCCTCCACTCATGCTGCCTGACCTGCTGAATTCCTGAAAGTGGATGATGGCAAATGTTGTCCCTCTATTTAAGAAGGGCAGCAGGGAAAAAGCTGGGAACTGCAGGCCAGTGAGCTTAACTTCTGTGGTTGTAAAGTTACTAGAGTTCAGTAAAACATTCGACAAGGTTCCACATGGTAGGCTGCTCTGGAAGGTTAGATCCCATGGGATTCAAGGAGAGACAGCTGAATGGATAGGAAGGAAGCAGAGGGTGATGGTGGAAGGTTGCCTTTTGGACTGGAGGCCTATGTGGTGTGCCTCATGGTTCGGGTCTGGGTCCATTGCTATTTGTCACCTATATTAATGATTTGGACGAGAACGTACATGGCATGATTAGCAAGTTTCCAGGTGGCATAAAATTGGGTGGTACTGTAGATAATAAAGATGGTTTTCAAAAATTGCAGCAGGATCTTGATCAGTTGGGTAGATGGGTTGACGAAGCATTGATGGAATTTAATACAGAGAAATGTGAGGTGCATTTTGAGAGCACTAATATGGGCAGAACCTACACAGTAGGGCTCTGGGGAATGGTGTAGAGCAAAGAGACCTAGGTGTACAGGGACATAGTTCATTGAAAGTGGCATCACAGGTACATGGGCTGGTCAAAAATACTTTTGGCACATTGGCCTTCATCAGTTAGAGTATTGAGTATGAAAGTTGGGAGGTCATGTTGCAGTTGCATGAGACACTTAGAGTATTGTGCTCAGTTTTAGGTACCATTTTATAGGAAAGATGTTGTCTAGCTGGAAAGGGTGCAGAGATTTACAAAGATGTTGCCAGAACTCTAAGGCCTGAGCTATAGAGAGAGGTTGAGCAGGCTAGGACTATTCCTTGGAGCGCAGGATGATGAGGGGTGATCTTATAGAGGTGTACAAAATTATGAGAGGATCGGGTAGTAGTATCCAGCCTATTGGTGAGCAAATGGTTCTTAGTCCATTCTAAGAACTAAGTATGTTCTTTTTTGAAGGTAGCCAACTTCCTTAAACACAAATGGGAGTGAAATGTGGCATTTATGAAGTGCAAATATCATTTGAGAAATACATGTATTATGTCTCAGTGGAAATTGTTAATAGAATGTGCTATAGTTTAACATTTTAACAATTTTTCTACATTCTTAACCTGAACCCTGGAGGAAGCTTGATATGGTTAAGCATCGGGTGAGGGATGAAACACCCGTCAGTTCAATCTGCCATGGTGCTCAACCTTTTCTATTCTGCTTATGCCATTAACCATTGCACTTTCGGCAATGAATCCAAATGTATGGCTTCGTCTTTTGGCTACTGACTTCTTGAGTAACCAGCAGGTGCTCATTTTCTAATTTTCTTCATGAAAACGTACAATTGCCAGCACGTCAGTGAGAGGGGGGCCTACTAAAATGTGGAAAGTATTTTTGAACTTTCATATCCTTCCCTGCAATTCCTCTATTGTGCTTCTGGTTCTAAAATCTATCAAATTTGATGTGCCTCTGTAAATACTAGAGTTGAAATGCAAGACCTTATCTTGTCTTCTTTTACTTTTCCTTCTTCTTTGGCCATCACTTGAGATTGTGGATAACTTGCATGCACTACATCTCTGAGTAGGGGAAGATGGCCGAGTGTGAATTCTTTGCACATGGGGCAAATGTTGCACATCAGGTACCACACAGAGTTGACAGAGCGAGACCTCGGTTCAATGGCCAGGAGGAACCAAGACAATTATAGACCAGGATCTGCTTTACTGACACACACCACACTCACACACTCACAAACACAATCATGCACATACACATACACAACACACGCACACAGCTGAACACATGCATACAGCTGAACAATGATATGATTACATACTAAAAGAGTCAGGTATAACAATTTCTATTTACACACATTAATCACACAACAAAATGTTCCCGAGTATTACATGCACTTTTATAATAAGAAATGATGCTAAGACTAATTAAGGGAGGTGTTTGAAGGAGAATGTTTGAATCAGTGTTTGAATCTTCTGAAAGATGATACAGATGTACAGAGCTGAATGCTCAGGAAATAAATGCCAGAGTGTAATTTCAGGAATCAATGGTGAGAAGATGCATTTTGTAGATGGTACATACTGCAGCCACTGTGCAGTGTGAATAAAAGTACAGGGTAATAATTAACAGAGCAGTAATCAATAGGTTGTTTTATTCAGTATGGTGTGAGAGCCATTGGAGTTGCTTTCATCCACATAAGGGGAAGGTTCCATCTCACCCCTGACTTGTGCCTTGTAGATGGGTGGAAAGATATTAAGGTGTCAGAGGGTGTTTTACTTCGGAGTCACGTGAGTGACTACGTGAAGAAGCCCCGCCTGGCGCTAGAACGGCATTACGTCGACGCTGACGGCAGAAGCAAGAGCTGCAGAGCGCAGCTCCTCGCAGCGGCCGGAACGGACCCGCAGGTAAGTGCAAGGAAAAGAGGGGACGTTCTAAAAAAGACGTTACGCTGGTTGAACCAGCAAAAGTGAAAGTAAAATTTAAAATCAGAGTCACGCTGGCGTACTGATTCAGCCAGATAATAAAAAAGAAAAAATGGAGAAGTCTCAAAGGAAAATTTCGCGGGTAAAAAGATCGTCCCGGGGTGAAGCTAAAGAATCGGGACAAGAGTTTAGTGCGGATCCGGTTCCGATACCAGTGGCCGCTGATTTACCAGTTAGTGAGACTATAATTTCTCCAGAAATGCAAACCACGGAGGAAAATGTTCCTAGAAAAAGTTAGGCCCGTGGTTTCTGATAATGACTCTGATAATGAAAGTCCTCCGGATAATAAAGCTATATGGCTTAAAATGGAACATATGGAGAAAGTACTCCAAAATATAATGAGACAAGGGTCACAGTACCCAGAAGTTTCCCAAAATGACCCTGAGGGGTTTGAATATCCAGAATATGGCTATGTGCCAAATTGGGAATTTGAAACTCCAGACCCAGGATTAAGGGCGGAGGAAGTCTCATTGGATATAATTCCAAGTGTATCAGGGCTGCAAAAGTCAGACCCTGCAAGTGGTGATGTGGATTATGAATGCACACCACAAATAAAAAAGAAGAGGCCAGATGTGCCTGATATGGCAAAAGATTTAGCTATTCCTGAAGGAAGTGGTGAGGCTATGGAAGAAAACCTAGCTGCCAGTATTAATTATATGGTATCTCACCAACTTCAAGATTCTGTGATGGTTGAAACAGCAGAATTATATAAAACACCGGAAAATTGCACCTCATTGAAGGTACCTATGGTTAATCCGTCTATATGGACGCCTATGACTCCAGGCATGAGAGGACAAGAAATAAGATTTCAAAGAATCCTCAAACTGATTTCAGCTGCCATTACTGCTTTTGGAAGGCAAATGGAAGGGTCGGAAATGGTTAAAATCCAAAAAGATACTTTGGGCTTATTGTGCAATTCCTTCTATGAAATTAATTGTATGAGGAAAATTGCGATTCGGCCCATATTTCATCCAAGGTTTGCAGGTCTGTGTCGATCAAGTGGTGTTCAAGCTCCTGGTTATCTATTTGGAGAGAACCTGCCTAAGCAAGTAAGAGAAATGGATGAAGAGGCTAAATCTATTAGCCACATGAGACCTTTCGTTTTTGGACAAAAAAGGTATTTTTCGTCAAGAAGGGGATTTGATTTTGGAAACAGTGGCAGGAGTATGATAAGAAAATATTACCATCCGACACAGCCTAATGTTCACCCATATACGGGGAGAAGGAGACCACCACGTTCATATGGAAAGGTACAAAAGATTTATTAAATTCTTAAAGAAACTGTGGACAAATCTCCAGTTGGAGGGAGATTACAAATGTTTTATGATGAATGGCTTGCCATCACATCTGATCGGTTTATTTTACAAACAGTTTCAGGAGCTACTATAACATTTAAAGAAGGTGTTAACTCTCCGGTACAAAATAAACCTGCTTATGGTTTCATGTTTTCTGCAATTGAAGAGGCAGAAATTAATGTGGAAATTGACAAATTGTTTAAAAAAGGTGTTATTGAAAAAACTGTTGAACATAAACATGAATTTGTGTCAAATATATTTCCAAGAAGTAAAAAAGATGGTGGTTGCAGGATTATTCTGGACCTTACAAACTTTAATACATTTGTCGAGTATAAACATTTTAAGATGGAAACATTCAACACTACAAGACATTTGATATCAACAGGTTGTTATATGGCTACAATTGATTTAAAGGATGCGTACTATTCAGTACCGATACACCAGTTCTTTCGAAGGTATTTAAAATTTAATTGGCTGGGACAGCTGTGGCAATTCAAAGCTTTACCAAATGGGTTAAGTTCAGCTCCCAGGCTCTTTACAAAGCTGTTGAAACCAGCTTTAGCACAATTAAGAGCACAAAAGCACATCATTATGGCTTATCTGGATGACATTTTAATCATCAATAGTAATCAGGAATCAGCTGAAAAATCAGTTTCAGCAACTGAAACCTTATTTGAGAAGTTAGGTTTCTTGATTCATCCAATTAAGTCCCAGCTGCAGCCAGCACAGTCAATTAACTATTTGGGGTTTGTGATTAACTCAGTTACTATGTTAGTAACTTTGCCAACAGATAAGATTGATGATATTTTAATGACCTGTGGGGTCTCATTCACAAACCTTATCCCTCCATCCGGGAAGTAGCAAAGGTTATTAGTATATTAGTAGCAGCATTTCCTGCAGTAGAATTTGGTCCATTACATTACCAAAACCTTCAAAGGGACAAAATAAGAGCTCTAAAAAAGAGAGCAGGCCATTTTGATAGGCCTATGCAATTAACAAAAGAAGCTTTATTGGAATTGCAATGGTGGATTGAAAATGTCCCACAAGCTGCTAAAAACATTCTGATACAACAGCCTGAAGTAATTTTACAAACAGATGCTAGTGCTCTTGGATGGGGGGGCGACAGATTCATTTACCAGCTGTGGGGGCAGATGGACTGTCCAAGAGGAAATGTTTCTCCAAACATATGGTATTAACTATTTAGAATTATTGGGGGCGTTTTATGGGTTAAAAGCCTATTGTTCTACAAAAAAGAATCTGCATGTACTGATACAATTAGACAATAAAACAGCTGTTGCATATATTAATCACATGGGTGGAGTCAGATCGGTATCATGTGATTGTCTGGTCAATCAGATATGGCAGTGGTGTATTAAGCACCAAATTTGGATTTCGGCAAATTATATCCCAGGTAAAGACAATGTGGTGGCAGACAATAGATCAAGGGTGTTTAAAGACAACACAGAATGGATGTTGAACCCAGTAATTTTCAGTAAAATTGTGATTCAATATGGGTTACCAGACATTGATCTGTTTGCATCAAGATTAAATCATCAATTGCCTAAATATGTGTCTTGGGAACCAGATCCAGATGCAGTAGCAGTAGATGCTTTTTCACTACATTGGGGGAATATGTTCTTTTATGCTTTTCCGCCATTTGCTCTGGTTCAGCAATGTCTGAAGAAAATAGAACAAGATTCTGCCACAGGATTATTGGTGATTCCAAATTGGCCGACACAACCATGGTTCCCATTGATGTTAAACATGATTAAAGAACCATATATGTCAATTCCTAGCAGCAGTGATTTATTAATAAAACCGGTAACCAAAGAAATTCATCCATTACATGCTTATATGAATTTGTTAATCTGCAGGTTTTGACCAGACCACTGAGCTTGGATTGTCGGATAGAGCTATGGATATTATAGTCGCATCATGGTGAGATAGCATTCAGAGACAATATATGACACATATAAAGAAATGGAAAAATTTTTGTAGACAATCAAATATATCCTATCATACTGTGAACATTGCAAACATATTGCAAACAATGCCGAGTTGCATTTTGAACAGCACTTAAGTTATAGTGAAATTAATAGTGCACGTAGTGCCTTATCATCTTATTTAGGACAAATCTCTGACCAGAAATCAATTGGATCACATCCATTAATATCAAGATTTATGAAAGGAATCTTTAACAAAAATCCACCCAAACCAAGATATACAGAAATTTGGGATGTCAGCATTGTACTTACTTTACTTAGGCAATGGGCTCCAATCGAAGTTTTATCATTGGAAAAGTTAACATTTAAATTAGTAATGTTAATGGCATTGGTTTCAGCTCAAAGGGTGCAAACATTACAAATGCTACGTTTAGACTGTATGCATGTGGCTGCAGATAACATTGTGTTTTATGTTTACGATCTGATCAAACAAAGCTGACCAGGGAGAACTGGAGCAAAGGTAATGTTTCAAGCTTACCCTATTGATCCAACGTTGTGTGTAGTTAAACATTTGAATCAATATATAAAAGTTACCAAAACTCTTCGAGGTTAATGATTACGCATGAAAAACCACACACAAAAGCTTCAGTGCAAACAATTTCAAGGTGGTTAAAACAGGTGTTACTTTTAGCAGGAGTAGACACTGATGTGTTCAAATCTCACTCCACCAGGGCAGCAGCTACGTCCGCGGCGAAGTTACAGGACGTACCACTCGAACACATTTTAGAAACTGCAGGGTGGTGTAAAGAAGAAACTTTTTCAAAGTTCTACAATAAACCTGTTCACACAATGACAGGCTTTGGACACGAGGTGTTCACTATAATCACCTGCTTTGTTTCACTACCGATTGATATTATCGATTATGTTACCACTTATATCTTTTATCACTTTGTAATGGTTTCCCCAGATGTAAAAAGGGGGTTATTATATGTTCTTTTATCATTAAAAGATTTATGGAAAGAACTAAAACTAGTCTGGTGAAAGGTTTTTTACTCATGTATGTGTTGACCTAGCCGGACTGTCGTATGGAAGAATTCTACGACATGGAAAACACAGAAGCTTCAAAATCTTCACGTAGTCACTCACGTGACTCCGAAGTAAAATAGTAAGATTAAACGAGAACTTACCAGTTCGAAGTTTGATCGTTATTTTATGAGGAGTAACGATGAGGGATTACGTGCCCTCCACTCCCCACCCTCATAAAATAAATGATCATCTGGTAGTTCTAAATCTATGATGAGCCTTACTATCTTACTCCGGCTATTGTGTTCTGTGTTTTTCATGCCGCTGCTTTGAAGTATGCCGTTCTAGCGCCAGGCGGGGCTTCTTCACGTAATCCTTCATCGTTACTCCTCATAAAATAACGATCAAACTTCGAACTGGTAAGTTCTCGTTTAATCTTACTATTACTTGTTATGCAATACCCAGCCTCTGACTTGCTTTCTTCCCCACAGTATTTATGTGGCTGGTTCAGATGGGTTTTCATTAATGCTGATCACCATTGATAATGATGGGGACGGAGTAATAGTAATGTCATTGAATATGAAGGGTACGTGGGGTTTAAAGACTCTCTCTTATGGAGATGGGCACTTCCTGTAACTTTGTGGTGCACTTGCCATTATCAGTCCATACCTGAATATCATTTAGGTCTTGTTACAAATATATATCAGCGCAACTGTGATTTATTATGTAATAAAAAGGAACTGCAGATGCCGGTTTATAATGCATGTTTATACTAAAGATAGGCACAAAATGCTGGAGTAACTCAGGCAGCATCTCAAGAGAAAAAGGAAAGGCGACGTTTCGGGTTGGGACCTTTCTTCAGACTGATTATGGAGTGGGAAGGGGGAGAACGGGAGGCAAGAAAAGGACAAATCTGGGCCGGCAACAGATGACATCGGTCATGGTGGTATGGTTTCCTAATTGGCCAATTGTTGGCTATGGATGCCAAGCCAAGGAACCACCCTGCTTGCGGTCATCTATTGCTAGACGGATTTGTACAGTTCTTGCTTCCAGTGTCATTCCATAATCAGTCTGAAGAAGGGTCTCAATTTGAGGAAGGACATTCTTGCTATTGACGGAGTGCAGCGTAGGTTCACAAGGTTAATTCCCGGGATGGCGGGGCTGTCGTATGTTGATAGAATGGAGCGGCTGGGCTTGTATACTCTGGATTTTAGAAGGATGAGAGGGATCTTATTGAAACATATAAGATTATTAAGGGATTGAACATGCTAGAGGCAGGGCACATGTTCCCGATGTTGGGGGAGTCCAGAACCAGGGGCCACAGTTTAAGAATTAGAGATAGGCCATTTAGAACGGAGATGAGGAAAAACTTTTTCACCCAGAGAGTTGTGAATTTGTGGAAATCTCTGCCTCAGAAGGCAGTGGAGGCCAATTCTCCGGATGCTTTCAAGAGAGAGTTTATCTAACTCTTATAGATTGCGGAGTCAGGGGATATGGCGAGAAGGCAGGAATGGGGATAATCAACCATGATCATATTGAATGGCGGTGCTGGCTCGAAGGGCCAAATAACCTACTCCTGTACCAATTGTCTATTGTCAACCCGAATCGTCACCTTTTCTTTTTCTCCAGAGGTGCTGCCTGACCGGCTGAGTTACTCCATCATTTTGTGTCTACTATCTGTGATTTATCATGGTGACTTCAGTATTCCATTTAAAGATTGAAAAGTGTTCAAGTTAACAAGAAACTTATTGTAGAAATAAGTGAAATTGTGATTTTCTTCACTGTGGGTTTCTGCATTCCTCTCACAGGTGGTTGAAGTGTGGATCATCCTGGTCTGACGTATACAGAGTTATTTATTTTGCAATGGAACATAGAAATTTAGGATCCCACTGGAATGTAGGAAATATTCTGTAGGTGTTGGAAAATTATTTAGATTAATAATCCCCAAATTACATGAATATGGGGTCTTTAAAGCATGCCATGCCCCAGTTTTAAAGAAATCCTTCAGTTAATCGAGAAATCCATTGCTTTTTGATAAATTTATTTTCCCGTTTCTGATTTCTGAACTGATAAGAATGCCAATTTAACTTCTTAAAGAAAATATTAAATACAGTTGACTGGCAGTTAGAACTGCAGTAATTGCTATTTAGTGACCACAATAGTATCAGTATTGCTTAAACAATCTTTTCCTGCTGTCCACCACAATTTGTTTAAGCTCAAGGTAAGTTGTTTAGCATTTGCCAGCTCACACAAAAGAATGTTAATGCGCCAAAAAAAGCCATTGACAGTGTTTGAGAAAAAGAAAATTCCACTGCATGGATGAAATCAGTGTAGATTAGTTCCTCAAAAGTTGCCACGTTTACATTCCAACTACCAGGAAAAGATGAACCAAAGTAGATTGGTAGCAAATGTAAGTTTTCATGCAATTTAATCTCACCTTTTAACTCCAAATTCATAAGATTAATGATTTTTTGAAGTTTTATTTATCAACATTAACATGGCAAAAAAAGCATATTTGGATGCTATTTTTGTCTATTTGATAAACGGGCTACACTTAGCATACTAAGACATCAGATAAAATATTAATTAGGCAAGTTACTGTGGAACAGATCAATTTAACTTTAGAAAAAGGACACAAAGTTCTGGAGGAACTCAGCAGGTCAGGCAGCGTCTCTGAAGAATATGGGTTACGTTTCGCGTCAAGACCCTTCTTCAGACTGATTCTGGCGGGGGTTGGTGAGGGGGAAAGGTGCTATAAGGAAGGAGGGACAGTACAAAGCCTGGCAAGTGACATGTACATACAGGTGAGAGGAAAGTAATTCATAGGTGGATGATTGGACAGAGATGAACATATGCAAGGTGTGAGATAAAGATAGAAGTGCAAATTGTGAAGCTGGAGGAAGGAACATAGGTGGAAGAGGAGGGGAAATGGGAGAAATGGGTGTCCTTCCAGGTGGGGAACTGGGAAAGGGGAAGGGGGGGGCAGGGTGGTGGCAAGAGAGGGGAGAAAGGGCCTAAAATAGTAAGATTAAATGAGAACTTACCAGTTTGAAGTTTGATCTTGATTTTATGAGGAGTTACGTTGGTGATTACGTGAAGAAGGCCCGCCAGGACGCCTGCGCAGCAAACTTCAAAGTACAGCTTTACCTGTGAAAATAAAAATCATAGCAACCTGTGCTAAACAATAATAACATTGTCAGAACAATATCATATAACAATAACTTTTTACTTTGCCTTAAGTTTTTTACTTAAAGAAAAAACACTATAAAATATATACCTTATATCCCAACTCACTTGAGGGCTGAATGAGTCCCAGTAATTTTTTGACTGGGGACCAACGTCTGTGAGCCACTGACCCCACTGTCAGTGGTTCCAGCGTTGCTTCTTTGCCGTTCCAACGGCATACCACAGGCTCGGAGCCGCTGACCCCCCTGTCAGCGACTCCGTTTAATATTCCTTAACGTTCCCACGGCATCCCTGCAGGTTGCGGAGCCACTGACCCCTCTGTCAGCTTAATTTCCTGCGACTCTGCTTTATTTCTTGCCTTTTTTACGGCATTCCTGCAGCTGGGGAGCCGCTAACTGCACTGTTAGCGGCTCCTTATCTCGCAACCCGATCAATTTTGCCGGTTTTTCCACATTTGCGGTCGGACTGAAATTTCACCCCAGTCCATAACCGGCAAGTTGTCGGGCTGCAGAACTGGCAGGAAACCTCTGTAAAAAGAGGCTCCTGCCTAAAACCCCTGGTAAGTAAAAATAAACTTACCTTTAAGTTTAACTTACCACAGGCAGGAGCTCAGTCCTGCCTGACTGGTGCTTGCACCAATGCGGCTGACATAATAATGCGCAGGCGTACTGGCGGGCCTTCTTCACGGAATCACTCACGTGACTCCGAAGTAAAATTAGAGAATTCTATGTTCATACCGTGAAGTTGTAAACTGCCCAAGCATAATATGAGCTGCTGTTCCGCCAGTTTGCGTGAATTATTCATGTTCTCCAGAGGTGCTGCCTGTCCCGCTGAGTTTCACCAGCACTTTGTGTCTTATTGTATAAGCCAGCAAATTATCTTTAGCTAAGTAATTAAGTAATGTATTTGTCTGCTGTAAAAAATGGCACTGTGAACTGGGCCTGAACCTAGACGGATGTAGAAAAATAAATTCAGGTTTTGGTCTGCAATTCCAGTGGAGTTAAGATTGCAATGGAGCAACTTGGGAATTTGGTCATTGAATTCCACTGGCATTTCAAAATTCAGGCAAAATTGGTGCCTGCCTTATGCATATGCACAATCATACTTAAGTGCAAGGGTGTAAGAAGACTCTAATAGATTACACTGAGGCAGTATACAAGCCGCCACATTTCCGGCGCTGCATGTACTTGTATCCAAGTTTAAATGTTCTTAAAAATGGCCATAAATGCCCCTTGTTCCTAGCAGTGGCACTGGGTTGTTGCTGCAGTAGTCGGCCTGGTCACTGGTGCCAATGTCCTCCACCATGTTCTGCCGCTCCGTGCAGCTGCAGGCCGCATCAGGTCTGCGTGCTCAGCCTGTTTGGGGCCTTCTGTGGTACAAATACAGGCTGACATACAAATACAGACAATCCAATCAATTCCCTGGCTGCTGCATGGCCTATAGCTGCCCTGTGTCAATGTGTGTTCAAGGGTGCAATGTAAAGATTGAGGGCTTCCTTCTTGCCCTCCAATCAAACCAGTGTTTATTCGAGGCTGGGCCTTGATCCTTCCAGGTTACCAGAGTACCAATCTTTTAAATTTGAGCATGTTTTTGCCTCACACTTGCCCAGAAGCTTCATCAGTAGTTGCACAGCTGCAGCATTGCTTGAGCTTTATAGTTGGTGCTGTGGAGAGCTCCCTGTCGATGGTAGAATTTACATCAAAATGTATCTGGAAGGTAGTGCCTGTAGGCCGGGTGGAAAATCTACCACACCAGACCTGGACATAGTACTCGAAACCTAGTGTTGGACATACTACATGAAACAAAAAGCTGTTTTGACAATTGTAATCAAGAAAGGCTGCACATACTATTCAGATATACTGAAGAGCATCTCTGGATAATTCCCAATTTGCGGCTTTCATTGAGGAAGGAACAAGTCCCGGTGCATCCATCAATATTTCTAGTGTTCCTGGGCTCTCTGACCTCACATTGAACTTTCAAATTTCTTCCATTCATTCAAAATGTCAAGAGTAAATATCCTTCTTGGCAACATCAGGCTATCCCTGGAGCCAGTTAGCTCAAGAATCAGTTCTTCCAGGCATTTCTGGGAGCAACATGTCCCTACATTAGAAACATAGAAATTAGGTGCAGGAGTAGGCCATTCAGCCCTTCGAGCCTGCACCGCCATTCAATATGATCATGGCTGATCATCCAACTCAGTATCCCGTACCTGCCTTCTCTCCATACCCTCTGATCCCCTTAGCCACAAGGGCCACATCCAACTCACTCTTAAATATAGCCAATGAACTGGCCTCAACTACCCTCTGTGGCAGAGAGTTCCAGAGACTCACCACTCTCTGTGTGAAAAAAGTCTTTCTCATCTCGGTCTTAAAGGATTTCCCCCTTATCCTTAAGCTGTGACCCCTTGTCCTGGACTTCCCCAACATCGGGAACAATCTTCCTGCATCTAGCCTGTCCAACCCCTTAAGAATTTTGTAAGTTTCTATAAGATCCCCTCTTAATCTCCTAAATTCCAGAGAGTATAAACCAAGTCTATCCAGTCTTTCTTCATAAGACAGTCCTGACATCCCAGGAATCAGTCTGGTGAACCTTCTCTGCACTCCCTCTATGGCAATA
The DNA here is from genome assembly GCA_035221665.1 of Okamejei kenojei. Taxonomy (NCBI): domain Eukaryota; kingdom Metazoa; phylum Chordata; class Chondrichthyes; order Rajiformes; family Rajidae; genus Okamejei; species Okamejei kenojei. The sequence continues at coordinate 109,548,847 of CM069133.1, read as the reverse complement.
ATGTCCTTCCTCAGATTTGGAGACCAAAACTGCACGCAATACTCCAGGTGTGGTCTCACCAAGACCCTGTACAACTGAAGTAGAACCTCCCTGCTCCTGTACTCAAATCCTTTTGCTATGAAAGCTAACATACCATTCGCTTTTTTCACTGCCTGCTGCACCTGCATGCCTACTTTCAATGACTGGTGTACCATGACACCCAGGTCTCGCTGCATCTCCCCTTTTCCTAATCGGCCACCATTTAAAAATAGTCTGCTTTCCTGTTTTTGCCACCAAAGTGGATAACCTCACATTTATCCACATTATACTGCATCTGCCAAACATTTGCCCACTCACCCAGCCTATCCAAGTCACCTTGCAGTCTCCTAGCATCCTCCTCACAGCGAACACTGCCCCCCAGCTTAGTGTCATCCGCAAACTTGGAGATATTGCCTTCAATTCCCTCATCCAGATCATTAATATATTGTAAATAGCTGGGGTCCCAGCACTCCTCCTACTCTTTGGAACTAATCTCTTATGTGGGACCTTGTCGAAAGCCTTCTGGAAGTCCAGATATACCACATCCACTGGTTCTCCCTTATCCACGCTACTAGTTACATCCTCGAAAAATTCCACAAGATTCGTCAGACATGATTTACCTTTTGTTAAATCCATGCTGACTTTGCCCAATGATTTCACCACTTTCCAAATGTGCTGCTATCCCATCTTTAATAACTGACTCTAGCAGTTTCCCCACTACCGATGTTAGACTAACTGGTCTGTAACATTTGCTACCCGTGAAAAATTATCTAATGCATTAACTCTTCCTTGACTGAAATTTTTAAAACATGTTTAAAGAATTGCCACAATTGTCAAATTTACTCCTGAAATTAAAATTTTTGAAACATTTAAACTCGTTTCCTTTGTAAGAACGTAGTGGCCCGTTTTTGAGTTTACCCATGTCGTGAATCTTGATTCTGCCGTGGGTGAGAGCAGAAGTCTAAAATAGAAATTGTTGAAGCATTAGTCAGATCTTAATATGGTGAAATGAATGAATGGATGGATGGATAGGGGTCTGAAATTAACTTGGGTACTTTCGATGGGAGAGAGCCGCTGAAGCTGAAGGTACAGAGCGAAGATGGGGGCTCAAGCATTGATGGGAAGAGTTAACACCGGGTGGGACGCGTGAAAAGTGACCATACTGAGGGAATTCCCACGTTTGTGAAACAGAGAGAAACGTGAGTTCTACATTGATTATGTTTGAGCCAGCAAGGAGACATTTCTTCAGATAATTATTTTACAATGTGAGGTGACATTATAAGCCATGGGATATAGACACAAAATGCTGGAGTAATTCAGCGGGGCAGACAGCATCTCTGGAGAAAAGGAATTGGTGACGTTTCGGGTCGAGACCCTTCTTCAGACTGGTTTTGTGCTGTGCTGTTGCCATATCTCTGGAGAGAAGTAATGGGTCTCAACCCGAAACGTCACCCATTCCTTCTCTCCCGAGATGCTGCCTGTCCCGCTGAGTTACTCCAGCATTCTGTGTCCATCTTCGCTGGCGAGGAACCGTGCATGCCCTTTGGAAGTTTTCGCTCTCGAACACAGATAGCAGTGGATTATTAGGGGAAGAAACTCGCGTTCATGCCGCACAACGTGTTTGACCACCTGCCCCCGGAGCTGCGGAGCTTCAACTGGGGCAGGCTTTACCTCCTAGGCTGGTTGGAGCTGCTGGTCCTCGGTAGCAACCAGTTGACCACGGTGCCTTGCATGCTGTCCAACTGCACCCAGACCCTGCATGTCTTCAACCTCACCCACAACCAGATCTCCAAGCTGACCAAGGACTTCCTGCGGGACGTGACCTCCCTGCAAAACCTGGATCTCAGCTACAACAACCTGACGACCATCCAGGCCTCCAGTTTCCTGGACAGCGCCATCAAACACCTTGGGGAGCTGCGGCTAAGCGGCAACCACTTTCTCTGCACCTGCGACGCCAGGTGGTTCATGTGGTGGATCAATCAGACCACGGTCTACATCCCTCGCCTGGTCACCGATGTCACCAGCACCTCCCCCAAAGCCCACCGCGGCCATGGCGTCGTCGGCATCATTCCATTTGTTTTATTTTTGTTTTGAATTGATTGCGAGATAGGTTTGTGTCTACTCGGTCTACCATTGGCTAAGTTCTGGTCCTTTAGGCTAAACGCCCTTCATGCTGCAGTGAAGGGAATGCATTGGGGCAATTGAAAGGAGATATATCTTGATAATATTGTGTGGGTCATTTAAAAAAAAACAACAAACATTTATTCTAAACTTGGAAGCATATGTGTGTTTAAGGGGCTGTGGATACAGTGTTATGTTTGATCAAAATAGAAAAATCATAGAGAACAGGAGGAATGGAGGCTCGGGAATTACTCTGGAGACAAGATAGTGTCAAAAAGAGGAAATATTGATCCATATATTTTGCTTAGATTTTATTCCTGATAACACCATACATGAAAACTTCCTCTAAAAGCCGTGTCTCACGGTGCGAGTCCACCCACAAGTGATCCCGAGTGAAAGAAAAAATCAAACTCGTGGTTGTCTACGAGATTCCAAGTTTATGTTCACGAGTTTAAACGAGTTCCCACGTGTATGTCTAAGTTTGCCGTTTACTTCTCATTTCTGCGATGTACCAAGTTCCTCTCCCAAGTTACCAAGTTCCTCTCCCGAGTTACTCTTGAGCCAACAATGAATACCGATGTGTGGAAAAATCATCACATGTATAAAAATGATGTCATGCAGTTTATTTTACTATAAAAAGCCTCCCATGACCATGGACAGAACTGCCCCGATGATCAGGTTCTCCGTGTCTCTTATGTAGCTGCACGCTTCTCTTGTCATGTAATTAACCGCTGTGTGTTTGCAAACAAAAAAAACAGCTTTAACCTTTTATCAAATCGTTGCCTATCATTGCTACAATGCAATAAATGGCATTTCAAGTACTTGGCTGTCAATAAAAGCTCAAAACGTAAAGGTGTTTAAGAAATGGACTGCAGGGAGAACTTCAAAGCTTTTGTAAATCGATTAAATTCAGGTCGAAGATGAACTCAAGATTTACGTCCCCTGAAAGTTAGGTTTCTTTACACAGGATATATGTTCAGCCGGAATGGAGTTGCTGAATAAAATCGTCTCCCGTTTTCCTCTGTTTCTTGCATGACCTGGGCTTGCCAGCTTTATTTCACACTCCGAGATCTGTGTAATGTATATAAGTGTAAAATAATAAACTGACCAAGAAGGTCCAGTGTTCTCCCCTGTTAGTTTAGTTTAGTTTAGAGATACAGAGCGGAAACAGGCCCTTCA